>JAKUCV010001875.1:12640-50975 GCA_028386065.3 Turnera subulata
TTCTTGAATTAAATTGCTGCTGGTTGGTTGCTTGATTTTGTTTTATTTGAACCTAACATATAAAACTGAAGCAGAATCAAGAGTGGTAAAAGGCTGAGTGTTACATCTATTGCCATTGAGTGCAAACACGAGAGAACAATTCAAGAGAGTAAACACGTGAGGGAGTGGTGAGAAAATATTTTTCTACTAACACTTTCTTGCATGTGATACATCATGAATGGTTCTAGTGATGATGATAGGCCTGCTACTATGGCGGATTTTCGGGAATTGCTCCAACGATGGGATATGTCGTTTAAAGAGGCGATTGATCGGAAGGATAGGCATGTGCTTGATACTCAAGTCAAGGAAGATGGAGTTGAGCAGAGGGAGAATCTTTTTCAAACTAGATGTTTGATTAGTGACAAGGCACATAGCATGATCATTGATGGGGGAAGCTACGCCAATATGGCGAGCACATATATGGTGGAAAGTTTAGGATTGGAATGTTTGGAGCATCCTAGACCCTATCGGCTACAAAGGACGAGTGACATGGGAGAAATTGAGGTAACCAAACAAGTCCTGGTTTCTTTTTCCATTGGCCGGTATTTTGACCAAGTGTTGTGTGATGTTGTGCCTATAGATACATGCCATATATTGCTTGGGAGACCATGGCAATATGATAGGAAGGTGATACATGATGGTCAAAGGAATAGGTACACATTCACCATGGGTGAGAGGAAGATAACACTTGGACCCTTACCTCCAAAGGAAGTTGATGGGGATCAATTGCATGTTAAAAGTCAAGTGGAAGCATGGCAAGCCAATAAGGCCAAAGCTCAAGCAAAGCATGATGAATTTGAAGAGGGCTTTAAGAGAATAGATGAAGCTGTTGCTAAATTTTTGAAGTCGTTCGAAGAACTTTGGATAAGAGAGGAAGAGAGGGAGGCTGAGAGCCTTGCAAAAAGAAAGCTAGAGAGGGAGGCTGAGAGCCTTGCAAAAGGAGATGAGAGCTCAAAAGAAAATAAAATAGAGGAAAAGAAAGAGAAAGCCGAGTGTGAGAAAAGAAAAGAGATAAAAAAAGCCTCAAAAGAAATTGTGTTAAAAGGCTCAAATGAGAGAGATGAGAGGGTTGAATATGAGGAAAAGAAGAGTTTGTTTGTACTCTTGTACAAAGAGGCTTGGTTTAAAGCTAATATTAACCCTTGTCTTTCTAGATGTGATGTATTTCTTTTGCAGGTTCCTAATGATGCTTGTCCTAAAGGATTGACAGCCCTAGAAGAAGATGAATCCATACATGGGGCACTGATTACAATCAAAAGGGAGCATCAGGTTTTAAGTTCCTTTTCTATGACTTTAATGCCTAAATTGGATAATATGATGAGTAATTTAAATTCTTACTTTATTGATTTTCATCCACATAAATTACTTGTTATGCATACTTTTGAGTTATTATTTTGGAAGGAACAAATTAATGCTACTTGCATGTTGTTTGATCCGGGAGGAGAAGCTAGAAGCATGAAGCTTGATCTTTTGCGCATCATGATGGGTTCGCAAGGTGAGTACAGTGATCATACCATCGTTGATATTGCTGAATTTTCTCCTATTGACTTTGTAGGTATCGATTCGAGGACGAATCGCTTTGAGGAGGGAGGGAATGATGCAAGTCACCTAGGCGAATTTGGAAACTTGAAGAATGATGCACGCCAAGGCGACCATGGAGGATGCAATGGTGTCAAGCATGGAATTTGGATCTATTCTAACAAGCTCAAAGTTCATCATCATAACCTTACTTTCAGAGTCAAGTCTAAAATTCGATCTCACAAGAAATTTAAGAAGAGATGGAGATTAAAGTCGAGAACGCGAAGAACTCGCGCGGAAATTCCTGGAGCGCGCAGTCTCGGAAATAAATTCATATCTCGAGATCTAAAACTCGGATTGCTGCAATCTTGGACTCTCTGGAAAGATAAGATGAAGATCTACAACTTTTATGTTGATCCCAGAAGCTGAATCTGCCGTTTTCTTTACTTAAAATGCATTTGAAGTAGACGGACAGAATCTGTCCGAAAATTCAGTTTTGTTTTTTTTTTTAATTTGGGTCAAGTCCATGTAATTGGATTTAATTATTGTGGGCTTTAGTTAATTAGTTTGGGTAAATGTTTTTTGGGTTTATTTGAGTTCGATTCCATGTTGGATTCAATTAAAACCTAGTTGTCTTTGGGTTAGATTAGGTGTCAAACTTGGAGACAAAGTCAAAATCCAATTTGACTAGGATTTGGGATTGATGCCGAATTAGGGTTAGGGATTAGTATAAATAAGACCTTTTAGTTTGTTATTTGACACAGACTATTTTGAAAGAATAAAATTTCCTTTGAGGTTTTCTTTGATTGTGGATTCAATCGTGATCGAGAGTGGATTCTCTTGGTTTTATATTAGGGTTTGAGTTTACTTATCAAGTTTCTTGCTTGTGGCATTTATTCAATTCCTTGTGATTCTAATCCCTTTGTTGCCTATTCCTTAATTGAGTCTAGGAGGTGAAGAATAGAATTGCTAAAGCCTATTGTTGTGTATCTACTTCTTTGTTGTCTAATCCGTGCAGAGATTAGGAGGTGAAGGAGACTTACACGGCGAGTTTGATTGAGATTGACGATCGGGACAATCAGATAGTTACGGAGGTGGAACTAGTGGATTCTAAGGCAGTTGCCGTATCAGTGTGTCTGGATGCATGTGCCCCTAGTATGATGCATGAGCAATGAAAATCATTGAAGCCGAAGGTGGAAGTTAAGAAACTCAAAAAAACGCGAGTTATCCCATCTAAAATCACAAAAGCTTCAAGTGAAGAACTCCCAGTGGCCATGAATATATATTTTTTCAATAAGGACCCCATGAATGGCCAAAACTAGTAGTAATAAGACGCTTCAAATAAAAAATTTTGAAAATCTTTACCAAATCACCGTATAAAGGGAACTTAGATCAAGACACCCCATCGAGGACTCTTGAGAGTTCATATAAAAAAAGCATTTTAGAATAAAAACCCGAGCAAAGAAAGATCTCATATGCAAGTATGATTTGACGTCATGAAATTTTCAAAAGGAAATCCCATAGGCAAATCCCAGGTCTAAACTCCACATTATGTGTAGATACTCTCAAAAGGATCAATAGGTCTTTCATTGAGGGTTGTAATGGGGTCATGTGTATAGGTTTATCAAAGAAGGATAGTAAGATATTCAAAGTTCAAAACCACATATTAGGAAAGGCCTTGAGTGAGCTTCCATCAAGAAAACAAAAGATATTCTGAAAGCGCAATTCTTGAGATAACATCCAACTTGGCTTGACCTTCTTGAGGAAATTCTTCTTGCTTCAAATCAATTGCTTTTGCACATAATTGCTTCTTTGCTGTTTGGATTTTCCGAAATCAATTTTGGAAGATTTTGATGATTTTTCTTCGATTGATTTGAACGACTTTCGATGAATGGCTTCGGCTATTCCTCCGTGTGTACACTTCGGCCTTTTATAATGCTCTTGGAGCGATTCGTTGCATCGACCATCTTGGATGTGTAAAAAATTGAGGCTCATGTGCACTTGTCATCAACAAAAAATTCTTTGATGAAAGCTCGGAGTGAGATCTTCCCAATGGGTTTTGAAGAAGGTATGATTCTTGGAAGAGAAATATATGATAGCCGTAGAGAAGCCTCCAAGGGCTAAAGGTGGGTCGATGTGGGTAACCAAAGAAAGTCTGGCTATCACGTCATGGGCTCAAAGAGGGTTACCAAGGGATAATACTACCGGGTAGGCTTTTTGTTGGCTTGCGGGCTTGAGTAAAAAGGGCCTAAATCATATCCTTTATCGAGCATCTATACGAGAAATTTGCTTTAAAAAGACCTGGCAATTTGTTCTAGGATGTAAATGTTGACGTCAAGATTTTTCGAAAAAAGAAACAGGCATAGGGAGTTCGGAAAAACAAATGTCTGGTTGAGCAATACTGAAAATTTGAAACTCCAAGAGTCATCATTGGCCATCCATCAACAAAATTCCCCTTAATCATGGCAATTGGTGGATTTGAAAAATTAGTTTTTCACTCATGGTGTCCTAAAGGTAGGATTTTCAGCCAATTCGGTTCATGGCCATCAAGAACCCTAGACTTAGGCTTTGTTTTATTTCAAACAACAATTGGTGGAAAACATGATGGAATATACTCGCAAAAGATGTTTCTTTTCTTTGAAAATAGTCTCCTTTTTTTTTTTTGAGAAAACTCAAGTTTCAACAAAGACAATGCACCTCATGCAATATTCAATGTATGCAAATGGGGATTCCCTAAAATAAGGTAGACCGACAGGACTTGTATGTCAACTGGGGCAACAACACCAAAAATTTATCATCGGCTTTGATATGTATACCTACATCTCTAAGGTTTGTTTACCTGACTCATCAAATTATACTATGCAATATTGCCCCTACGCAGAGTTGGCACGGCGGTCCCACTAATTACACATATCACACAATAAATAAAAACACTCTATTTACACATACACAAATCCATAATAATAATCACACCAAAAATGCACATACCACTTATTGATTCAATATGCATGGGATGCTCAAGGTATGCAGCTGGTTGGGGGCTGAAATACTGCCGCTAAGGAATAGTTTGGCCAACTCACAAGTGATAAAGGATATCGCGTGAGGTCCAGGCCCATTAATCCCTATCATTGCTTGAGCAGCAAGAATCCGGTTCACACAAGCCACTATCGCTTAAGGAAAGCATTGTAGCGGACTTGGATCCCCTGGCCCTCTTACGGTAAGGGCTTCACAATATTTATCATGAATGCAAGGCACTTATGATGACACATAAAAAGACATACAAAAATCCAATGATTGCACAAGGTTTCTTGAACCCTCTAAGTCCCCAGCAGAGTCGCTAACTGTGAATATCCGACCCAAAATCACTTGGGCCTATTCACCTATTCCTTACACCTTCTTCATAACCATCATCCGACATCTTTGGAGTCGCCACCCAAGTTTTATTAAAGGATAAAACCCGGGAAAAACCTTTCATATGACTCCGTTTAGGCAACTAGATAGTGAACCAAAGATGCTGGACCCGGGGATTCGTTATGGATGGGAAGGTGTTAGGCACCCATCCATGTTGGGACGAAACCTTGTGCAATTGAAAGATTTTGTATGCCTTGTGCAAGTGTGTAAGTGTGAGCACCAAAACACATAATAACTGAATATCAGAAAGAAAGGGGAGAAGAAGAAGATTGGGCTTGAGTTTCCACCACTAGAAACCACCTACGTACCCCGGCGATCGGGTTCAAAGCCCACGTAGTTCTTGACATGGCATCACAACAGTCACATCATCATCAACATCAACATCTCAACAATAATTGGTAAGGCAAAAAGGGATTAGGATTACCTCTTATAGCCCTCCTCTAGCTCCTTGGTTTGGGTTGTGCCTCCCACACATTTTCCTCCCACTCCTCAACTCAATCTTGGAGTTCTTCTTGATTTTCCACTTTGTTGCCTTCAATGGATGATGCTACCCACAAAATTCAGCCAGAGTTTTGCCTATGGAACTATTTCTTAAGCTTGGAGAGATAGAGTTTCTCCAAGCTTCAAAGCTTTATAAAGAGTGTTTGTGTAATAGAAAATGTCCCCTGAAATGTGAGAGAGGGGTCCTATTTATAGTGTTTTGGGTAGCCTAGGAGCGTGGACCAACTTAATGATCAAGGTAATGGCCGAAAATCTGGGCCAAAACCAAGTAGAATCAGATTACGGGCGAAAATCGGGGAGAAAACGCGTTTCTGGGTGTGCATGACCGCCATGGCCAGCGGTCATCCTATGGATGACAGCCAGGCCGGGCAGTCATGGGTGGAAGACCGCCCACGCCCGGCGGTCATCCCGAGATGACCGCCCGTGCCTACGCGTCTCACCCGTTCTTTCCTTTTTCGGTCCCGATTCTCCCCTAATTCCTCCCTGATTGATCTTACCGCTTAATTAACCCCTAGACTGCCCAGAATCCTCTGCTTTCTTGATTATTACTCCTCTCAATCATCTCCTAATTGATTGATTACACATTGATTCCCCATTTTAAGCTAAAATCATACCAAAACCACAAAATCTAATTAAATGATGATTTAACTCTGATTTTCCACGAAAATCAGAGCTAAAATTAACCTACAAGAAATGTGTTAATGGGCTAATCAAACTCTGGAGGATTCATTAAGTTGGGCCCTTTAACCCATTCTCAACCCAAAGATAAATTGTCTCATTACAATTGGATTAAAGATAGATAAAAGGCCCGAGTAATGAAATAAACACATTTTAGTGTAAATAAATCTTATTATATATTTTTACCCTAAGATTAAATCATCTCATTAATCCTAGCATTCCAATGTACAAGGGCTCAAATCACCAAAATGTATTATTTCCACTAAAATAAATTCTTGACGTGCCTTACTCCTAGGACCAAATCATCTCATTAATCCTAAGTTCCAACATGTTCAAAATCCAATTTTAGTAAAAAATACATGGGTCAAATTTGGGTGTTCACAATTCCTGGAAATGTTAGAGCACCTAGACGACTATCAACTAATGCTATTCTTGGTGATATCTCCAGAAGAGTGACTATAAGGTCCTCCATGCATAATGTGAACACACATCTTGTATTCTTGTCACAAGCTGAACCCAAAAACGCAATGAGGCCATTCAAGATGAAAGTCGGATCAATGCCATGCAAGAAGAGTAGAATCAAATCAAAAGAAGTGATGTACGGGAGCTGGTACCAAAACCTCCAGAATATCCAGTCATTGGCACAAAGTGGGTCTGAAGCGCCCCGAACCGTATTTACCATACACAGTAAACACGTGCCGAAACTATTCTTATTGATAGAACAGACAGTACATCTCGAAAATGCAATACAACAGCAAATTGTATATTACAACTGTCACCCATACCCGGGGACCATTATTCAATCCACACACATTACTCAACAGCAGCAGCATAATCCAGTATAAACTGCATCATAAGCAATATAGGTAAGCAGCAACACAACAACATATATAACACAGCAGCGGAAGACTTATATGCACATGCAGCGGAGGTATGGATCCGAGGTCAGGTGGAGAAGAAAGCAGCAGCCATCGAACGTCGTACCTGAACTACGAAACAACTCAACCTACAGGATGAAAGCCCGCAGGTGAGGGGTGAGTCCGAAGTGCCCACCGACCATGGATAAACAGAGATATGCAGGCAACTATAATACTTTCGAAGAAAACACCAGCAAAGACAACTCAAAGAATCTACCAAATCAAGTCTAAGCCAAGACCAAAATAATAATTATTATTATTACAAATTTTATCTTCCGGGCCCCTGTCACTGGACAAGCTAGGGTCGTACCTGGTTATTAACTAATTCTGGATGCTAGGCCAAAACACAATCCGGGATCAACATCCCAATAACAAACCAATCCGGGATCATCATCCCAATATCCAAATCATCTGAGATCAACATCCCCAATAACAAAACCAAACCAGCCATGACACCACAGAACTAGCCTCTAACCATCTAGTCGTACCACTACTTTCCACGTGACAATTAAATCATCATCTCAAATTCAATACCAATTCCATTTCCAATACTCATTATCCTTTCCTCAATTATCCACAGTTATCAGTTCAACACTAATCTCAACACAATATCCACAAACCAATAACACAGTCTATCAACAATAATAACAACATCATAGCAGTCAAGTAACCAACAATGATCATCTCAGCAGTTCAATCAAACAACAAAGCACACACAGTATTACAGGCACATATCAAGGGTTATCCATCCTCACCTTAGCCGATTATCAATTTTGGAAATGCCCAACAGATTCCAAGTCCGGTTCCTCAGGTAACTGCTCGTTATCAACTCCTATGTCAATCAAATAATATGCACACATAAGGTGATATGCAAATATCATGCTAATACTGTATGCCGTAAAATAAATACAAACTCGTCTCGGTTACTTCCCCGGGTTATTTCTCTATTATCATCATAATTCACCATTTATTATCCATGTGTCAAAAATATACCATAGTTATACCCGGATATTATTCCGGTGTAATACTTACTTTGATAATACCCTTTTCATATTTATTTTCCTCAAAATAATTATATACCTTAATATTCTTTTCCCAAAATATTATTTCCACCAATTATTTTTATTTTTCAAGTTATTCCAGAATTATATATTTTCCCTCTTTTTTTCCAGATTTTATTCTTCTCTTTTTTTTAATAAACTTCCCGGACTGGGCCAGACCATGCAGCCCAAACCTTCAAGTCTAGGCTCAATCCCAGACCAAGGTGTGAGGCCCAGCACTGGTCTGCCTGGCCCGAGGTCAAAGCCCAACCAAAGCCTGGTCAAAGGCCCTGGCTGACGCGACCCAAAGCCCTCACCCGGCTGAAAAAAAAAATAGGTCGCCCCGACCCGATTGCCTACAATGCGGGTCTGCAGCTCACCTTGGGTATACAGGTGGCGGCGCGACGGATGGGCGAGGCTGACGACAACATGGGCGGCGCAAGGCGACGGCGAAGGCGAGACGGGGTCGAGCGAGGCGTGGCGGCATCGAGGTGTAGCTGCGGCGGTCGTCGTAAGCAAGAGGAAGGAGGCGACCGTCGGGTCCGTGGCCGCTGGTGGCGCGTCGGACGGCGAAATTGGGAGGCGAAGGCGGCTTCCGGTCGTTGACGCTGCGAGGAGGGGAATGGTGGGGGTGGTGATCCGTGCGGAGGCGTGGTTCACTTCCCCGTGAACAGTGGTGAGGGGAGGAAGGAAGGTGACGGTGACATGGTGGTGCTGAGGTGGCAGGTTCCGACAGGTTGTCTGGTGTGTTGTATGTTTTTCTTTTCTTTTTTTTTTCTGGTTTCAGGTTGTGCTGGGTTTTCTAGGCAGAGGATTTTTACAGAGTTTGCAGGTGAAGTTTTTGTAGTGGAGAGTAAGGTGGCTATGGGTTTTGTGGGTGAGTTGCACTGGTTGAGTTTTTTGCAGAGGAAGGAACGGGGAGAGAAGCTGGGCAGTGGGTTTTCTTTTTTCAGAGGTGAGTGGATGAAGGTGAGAGTGATGTGTACTGGGAAGGCAGGAATCACTGGCTAAAGACATGCACAAACACTGACAATGCACGGGTATCACAGGAAAAGACGAAGCACGGGCGACACAGGAGAAGGCGGTGATGACTCAATACTGTGCAGCATGTGAGGCGGGTTCTGTCCGGACCAGAAAATAACTATTATACCCTCTTGACTTTATTTCTGGTCCGATAACTCGAGGACAAATCCGACTTTTCTGAAGATTCCTGGACCCAAAAAATTCCAACTTTGGTCCGAAAAATCCGCAGAAAAATCCCGAATGTCGGATAGGGCTCGGTTTCGGAATCCGATGCTCGAGTTACCATAAATTAATTACCCAAGATTAATTTTAATGGTAAATAACTGTGTAAAATTTTTTTACGGTACTGGTAAAAATGCGAAAATTACCTGGGCTGTTACAACCTACCCATCTTAAAAGAATTTCGTCCCCGGAATTCACTCTGATGCTGAAAACAGGTGCGGATACTGAGAACGCATGTGCTCCTCAACTTCCCATGTAGACTCGTTCGCAGAGTGCTTGCTCCACTTAACCTTTACCATCGGAATGACTCGGTTTCTCAACTGTCTGACCTCTCGGGCAAGAATCTGTTCTGGCAACTCTGTATACGTAAGATCCTCTGATACCTCAACATCTGCTGTACTAATCACATGGCTCGGGTCTGATCTATACCTCCTTAACATAGAAACATGGAACACATCATGAATCCGTGACAACTCCTCTGGTAAAGACAATCTGTACGCCAAAGGTCCAACCCTTTCCACGATCTCATACGGCCCTATGTACCTGGGACTCAGCTTCTCTCTTTTCCCAAATCTGATAACTCCTTTCCATGGTGTAACTCGAAGGAAAACTCTTTCTCCCATCTGGTACTCCATCTCACGATGATGCTTATCAGCGTAACTCTTCTGTCGGTCCTAAGCTGCTCTCATACTCTGCTTAACTGTCTGAATCTTATCAACTGTCTGCTTAACCAAATCTGGACCCACAATTAAACGGAGACCTTCTTCATCCCAACATACTGGACTTCTGCACTTCCTTTCGTAAAGAGCTTCAAACGGTGGCATCCCGATGCTGGAATGAAAACTGTTGTTGCAGGCGAACTCCACTAAAGGCAAATACTGATCCCAACTCCCACTGAAATTAAGAACACAAGCCCTTAACATGTCCTCCAGTGTCTGAATAGTCCTCTCTAACTATCCGTCTGTCTGAGGGTGAAACGCGGTACTGAAACTCAACTTCGTACCCAAAGCTGCTTGCAAACTCTTCCAAAACCATGATGTGAATCTCGAATCTCTGTCTGAGACTATGGACTTAGGGATTCCATGTAGTCTCACAATCTCTGCAACATACTGCATCGCCAACTTGTCCAGGGTGTTTGTCTGTCGGATGGGAAGAAAATGAGCTGATTTTGTAAGTTGATCAACGATAACCCAGATAGCATCATGATGTCTCCGGGTCAACGGTAATCCAACCACAAAATCCATAGTGATCATCTCCCATTTTCACTCTAGCACTGTCAAAGATCTCAACTTTCCCGCTGGAGTCTGATGCTCGGCTTTCACTTGCTGGCAGGTGATACACTTAGCCACATACTCGGCTACATCTTTCTTCATGCGCGGCCACCAAAAAAGACTCCTCAAATTCTGATACATCTTGATGCTTCCAGGGTGCATAGCATACCCTTTTCATATTTATTTTCCTCAAAATAATTATATACCTTAATATTCTTTTCCCAAAATATTATTTCCACCAATTATTTTTATTTTCCAAGTTATTCCAAAACTATATATTTTCCCTCTTTTTTTCCAGATTTTATTCTTCTCTTTTTTTTTTTAATAAACTTCCCGGACTGGGCCAGACCATACAGCCCAAACCTTCAAGTCCAGGCTCAATCCTAGACCAAGGTGTGAGGCCCAGCATTGGTTTGCCTGGCCAGGGGTCAAAGCCCAACCAAAGCCTGGTCAAAGGCCGTGGCTGACGCGACCCGAAGCCCTCACTTGGCTGAAAAAAAATAGGTCACCCCGACCCGATTGCCTACAACGCGGGTCTGCAGCTAACCATGGGTATACAGGTGGCGGCGCGACGGAAGGGCGAGGCTGACGACAACACAGGCGGCGCAAGGCTACGGCGAAGGCGAGACGGGGTCGAGCGAGGCGTGGCGGCGTCGAGGTGTAGCTGCGGCGGTCGTCGAAAACAATAGGAAGGAGGCGACCGTCGGGTCCGTGGTCGCTGGTGGCTCGTCGGCCGGCGGAATTGGGAGGCGAAGGCGGCTTCCGGTTGGCGACGCTGCGAAGAGGGTGATGGCGGGGGTGGTGATCCATGCGGCGGCGTGGTTCACTTCCCCATGAACAGTGATGAGGAGAGGAAGGAAGGTGACGGTGACATGGTGGTGCTGAGGTGGCAGGTTCCGATTGGTTGTCTGGTGTGTTGCGTGTTTTTCTTTTTTTTTTCTGGTTTCAGGTTGCATTGGGTTTTCTAGGCAGAGGATTTTTACAGAGTTTGCAGGTGAAGTTTTTGCAGAAGAGAGTAAGGTGGCTATGGGTTTTGTGGGTGAGTTGCGCTGGTTGAGTTTTTTGCAGAGGAAGGAACGGGGAGAGAATCGGGGCAGTGGGTTTTCTTTTTGCAGAGGTGAGTGGATGAAGGTGAGAGTGATGTGTACTAGGAAGGCAGGAATCACTGGCTAAAGACATGCACGGGTATCACAGGAAAAGACGAAGCACGGGCGACACAGGAGAAGGCGGCGATGACTCAATACTGTGCAGCATGTGAGGCGGGTTCTGTCCGGACCAGAAAATAACTATTATACCCCCTTGACTTTATTTGTGGTCCGATAACTCGAGGATAAACCCGACTTTTCTGAAGATTCCTGGACCCGAAAAATTCCAACTTTGGTCCGAAAAATCCACAGAAAAATCCCGAACGTGGAATAGGGCTCGGTTTCGGAATCCGATGCTCGAGTTACCATAAATTAATTACCCAAGATTAATTTTAGTGGTAAATAACTGTGTAAAAAAAAATTTACGGTACTGGTAAAAATGCGAAAATTACCCGGGCTGTTACAGGTCTTTAGAAACAAGCTTGATGAATACGATATTGTGGTAAGAAACAAAACAAGGTTAGTTGCTCAAGGTTATAGTCAAGAAGAAGGTATAGATTATGATGATTTTTGCTCTTGTTGCTAGGCTAGAATCCATTCGCATGTTGCTTGCTTTTGCATCATATAGATCGTTTAAACTATATCAAATGGATGTTAAAAGTGTATTTTTAAATGGCTTTATTATGGAAGAAGTTTATGTTGAGCAACCATCCGCTTTCGAGAGCTATGAACAGCCTAATCATGTGTATAAACTTAAAAAGGCATTATATGGGCTTAAACAAGCACCTAAAGCATGGTATGATAGATTAAGCACATATCTTGTCCAAAGGCTTTAGGAGAGGAAAAGTTGATTCAATATTATTTGTTAAGACGAGAGAAAATAATTTGATCATTGTGCAAATATATGTTGATGATATCTTGTTTGGTGCTACTAATAATTCTCTTTGTAAGGATTTTGAGAAGCTTATGCACAGTGAATTTGAGATGAGTATGATGGATGGACTCACATACTTTCCGGGATTTCAAGTGAAATAACTTGAAGGTGGCATCTTCATAAACCAAGCTAAGTACATTCGAGAGCTACTAAAGAGATATGGTATGGATGCAACCAAATCAAGTCCTATGCCTATGAGTACATCGACTAAACTTGACAAAGATGAAAAAGGTAAGGATGCTGATATCAAGATGTACAGAGGCATGATAGGTAGTCTTCTATATCTTATTGTCACTAGACCTGACATCATATTTAGTGTGTGTTTATGTGCTTGATTTCAATCTTGTCCTAAAGAATCTTATCTTAGAGCCATAAAACGCATCTTTAAGTATTTGAAAGGTACACCTTCATTAGGATTATGGTATCCCAAAGTCAATGCTTTTACTTTGACAAGCTATTCAGATGCAGACTTTACAGGATGTGCAATAGACAGGAAAAGCACAAGTGGAACTTGTCAATTACTTGGACAATCCCTTGTGTCTTGGTCAAGCAAGAAGCAGAATTCGGTTGCTACTTCTACCGCAGAAGCTAAATATATTGCGGCTAGAGTATGTTGTGCTCAAGTCCTATGGATGAAGCAAACCTTATCTGATTATAGACTAACATTTAATTGTGTGCCTATTTATTGTGATAGTTTCAGTGCAATCAACTTGACTAAAAATCCTGTACAATACTCTCAGACCAAGCACATTGAAGTTAGACATCACTTCATCTGAGATCATGTGTTGAAGAAAGATGTGGCCATTGAGTTTGTGAAAAATGAGATTCAACTTGATGACATCTTCACAATGCCACTCAAAGAGGAACAATTCACAAAAATCAGACTTGAACTGGGCATGTGCAATCTACCTTAAAAGTCTGTAAGTAAATTTGGTTGTTGCATAAACTGTACTTGCACATATATGTTTATGCATCATCATACATTAGTATAATGCAATCATAACATTTGAACATAAACACTAAGCATTCAAGCAAATGAGGATACTTTCAAAAGGAGTTCAGATCATCAGATGAGCTAAGTGGGTAATTTGGTAAAAATCTAGTTTCAAGTGAAACCATCTATCTGTCGGAGCAAAAAAGATATAGTTTTTGGAAAATCCATATACCAACAACCGATGGTTATTAACCAGCAATTACAGAAAAAAGCGGAGACAAGTCAGTTGAGTTTTGCAAAAAAAGGAAGTTGCTTTTTAAACTTCCCATGTCTGACAAAAGCAACAAAAGGAAGTGGAGGAGTTAATATCATTAACCGCTCCTTCTAACCCGTGAACTACTCTCTCTCTCCTTCACTATTTGATTTCCTTCCTCAACTCGAGTTTATCTCTCTCATCAAAATCCTCTCAAACCCTAAAACCCTAAAACACTCACTCTTGAACATGAAGACGCATTCTGATAAAAAAAACCCTTCAAAAGAAACTCAGACACCAAAGTCTACGAAGACCACCAAAAGTCCTTCTTCTCTTACAAAAATCTAACACCAACCCAAAAATCAAACCAAAGTCCACGAAAGGGAAGATACCACTAGAAAAAGGGATGACAATGAAGTCCAAGTCAAGTCCAGACTTGACTTCAATAGAGAAGCATGCCGCTGAGGGGCTTAAGAAATTCAAGGAGGATCAACTTATGAAGAAGAAGTCGATTCACAAAGGCAAAAGCGTAGTAGCATCAACGACAAGAGTTATAGCAAAAAAGAAACCTCCAAGTAGCATCTTTGATTCACCTATGGCTTTAGCTTTCGTTAGTGCTGAGGATAATGATAGCGAAAGGTGCTGAGAAAGAGGCTCTAAAAAGGCATGACGATCTGGCTGGACAAAAACCAGATGATGTGCAGAACGACAATGAAGAACAGGCTCAAGAGGAGTCAGGGTCTGATAATTAAGAGGAAAAGAAGTAGTCTATGTCTGTTGGCCAACCAAAGAAGTCGAAGAAAAAGAAGAGAACAAATGTGGTTTATGGAAAAATCAAAGCTTCAATGATAAGAAACCTGAGTGCTCGTCTTCTTGACAAAGGCATTGTCAGGAAGACAGGAAAGAAGAAGAAGCAGGATACATGAATTCAACTGATTGAGTCCGATTATAATGAGGCTTCTGCTGATGAAGAGATGCTGGAGGAAAAATCCTCCAAAAAAAAGAGAAGAAAGGAAAGGATAGTGACTCTGAGAAGACTTTGAGCTATAAGTCTGCTAGAGATGATCTGGTTGATGAAGAACCAAAACATGAAGATGACCCTGCAGACTACTTCATCTAAAGCTACTACTCTAACAAGAAAGAGGACAATGAGGAAAACAAAGAAGGAAACGAGTCTGAGAAGGTAGAAGAGGATGAGGAGAATGACAATAAGGAAGAAGAAGAACAGGAAGAAGAAAAGGAAGAGGAAACCGAAGAAAAAGGGCAAGAAGAAGAAGATGAAGCTGAGGAAGAGGTTGAAGAAGACTAGGAACCAGAAGAAGAACAAGAACAAGAAAAAGAAGTTCTTATTGTCAAGCCACCCAAGAAGAATGCTAAAACAAGTGTCCGAGCCATGTCCAATGAAAAGCTCAAGATGAAAGAAGACGGGGAATAGAAGGTATGAAACTCTTGTTGGGACTTACAATGTTACATTAAGAGACTTTGATGCTCTTGGAGTCACTCCAATCTGAAAGCATTATAAGCTGAACTACTTGGCTACCTTGAAGATTCAAGCAGATCAAATGATAGCAACTGAGTTTTATGAGAATTTGCGAGTGAAAAAGGATAGAAAAGGAGTGGTTGAGTATGTAGAAACCACTGTCCGAGGAAAGAAAATGAAGGTCACTGCTGACATCATTTAGGATGTATTGAAACTGAAGAAAGGGACCATCAAGCACTACATTACAACTTCCGGGTTAAGGATAAATGTTGATGGCGCTCCAACCTACAGTCAGCAGGTGAAGACGGTGTATGGATCAGCCAAGAAGGGAACTTATCAGCATACAAATCCTTTAGCTCAAGCGATGATGTATATAATCACTCTTGTATATGCTCACAAGAGTGATTCTGCCGCATCCTTGGCACTTGGCCGATATATCGAATGCTGACTTGTGGTCGATAGCCTGTGTGACGAAGAAGAGTCCTATATGCCTTACATACCAGATACTGTATCACATTGCTCTCTACAAAGTAAGGAGACATGGCTTGCTGATCACTCTTATAGCAAGATGATTTGGTGTGAAATCAACCAAATCTGCTATTCCCATGCAACTTAAACAGATTGATCGTAAAACCTTGTCCAAAATGAGTATCAAGCTTACCTCGAGTGGAAAATATAAAGTGATTAGGGCTGGAGAAAATAGCAAGGACACCTAGTTGGATGATCTTGCAACTCGGATTAGCTTTCTGGAAATCGATTTTGGAGCTCTATGTGACGAGATAAGAGAGCTAAAAGCTGATATGATGGAGCAGTTTGGGTTGGTTCTCTCCAGATTGCCCTCTCCAGCACTATCTGATGATGAGTGAAACCTTTCTAGATCTGATGCTTTAGGATTCATGCATTGCATTCACTTTGGTTCTATCTCTTGGTTCTTATTTTGGGGTGTTCTATGCTCGAACATTTTCTATCTTTTTGGATATGATGTTTAACTTTTGGATCTTTATTCTACTCTTTTGAATGTTATGATCTTTGCTCTATTCCTATGATATTTTTCCCTTTCTGCTGATGCCAAAAGAGGAAGAAATTGTTATGTTGATTATGCAGGAACAACTGTGGATATGGTTTCTGTTAAAAACCATGTCTTTGACTTGATTGATTATGCAGGGATTATTGAGAAATATTTGATGATATTGATTGATTATGCTGTGATTATTGCGATATGGTTGTTGCTACAACTATACTTTTGATCAATCTAATTAAGTCTTATGTAGGAAGTGTGAAAATGAGGAAATCTGGTTTTTATAAAAACCACACTTACAACTATGATCTGGTTTCAGTTAAAAACCAAATTTATAAAGTTTGAATGCTGCGCGACATCGCGACATATATACATTCAAGTATTCTCTTATGGAGAAAATGAAAACCACAAGAGGAGATTTTTAGCTAAGAAAGCCAAGTTTAAATTCACCAGGATATTTTAGGTCAAAATAGGCCATGTTTGTTCTTTCCCAAAATTTATCTATCCTTGTTGGAGTGCAAAAATATTTTTGAAATGGAGAGCAACAAAACAGGGGGAGCTTTTAATATTATATGGAAATATTTTAACCCTTGTTGCAAATGAAATCAACACTAATTTATCATCATAAAACATGGGGAGATTGTTGGCCTAAACTTGGGCTAATCACCTCTTAATGCTAAATTGTGGTTTAACCACGTTTAGTCATGGTGTATAATTGATTTTGATGACTAACAAATTACAAGTGTGCTTTGAGTTTCCTTGTGTTGATTTTAGCTTACAGGAGGAAATATAGTTTCTGATAAACCATATCTCAGAATCACGCCAGATGATTTTTGTTGCAACCATATATGCGAGCTGTCACTTTCAACCTTTTGTGCAAGTTGCATGTGGTCCTCCAAGCAATTAAATCCCACTTCCAATGGCTTGAATTGGTGAACAAGTAAGAGGGAAGACTTTATGGAAGTGCAGATGACTTTGCCACCTGACTCCTACTCAACTTAAGAGGATGGTCCAAACTTTCCATTTATGATAATACTTTGCAACTAAGTAGTTGAAATGGCACGATGGTCCCGATTTAGAGCAATAATGAACTGAAGTCAACTAGGAGTTCAAAAAGTCGTTGGAGCCACTTCCCCCCAACTCAAATTCTATAAAGAGGGTCCATTACACCTCTAGAAAGGCATCCCAACTATTGTGCAAAATCTAAGTTCATACTTGTGCTCAAAATTTTGGTATCAATTTGGTTTTTCTGCTTACAATGCAAAACACATTCAAAGAGTAATTTGTATTCAAGTCTTAGTTTAGATTTGTTGGGTACTCAAGTCTAGGATTAGATTTGAGGATAGGTTAGAGCTTAGCCTGTGAAAAGCTTGTAAAGGTTTGAGTTTATCTATAAAAACTTGTGTTTCTAAAGGTTAAGGTTGAACCTGCAAAAACCTAAGCATAGTGAGTGTTTAAAATCCTAAAGGAAGGAACCTTTAGGTAGTGAAGGTACCTGGTGAGGGGGAACCACTCTAAATCTCTTGTGTTCACTCTACTCTTCTCTTCTTATGTTTGTCGGAATTCCCAAAGTGATACATTCTCGAAGAGCCCTATATTCTTTTTGCCGATTAAGGATTATTACAATATCGGGTAGCCCTGCCATATATTTAATTCCGCCCAGATACCTTTGCAAGTGAGATAACTCTCTCTTTAATCGAGCCACCTCCCCTTTCGGAAGGCGGTTCAGTTTCTCTGTCTTTTGTTTCATTCTTAAGTCCTTGAACTTTTGAAGTTTCGTTTCTGTAGTGGGCCAATTCATTAAAAAACCATCGATCCACTTTTTATTAACATAATGACACCGGGCCCTTATTGCAGCCCGCGCTACTGAATCAGTTGTTTTCTCTTTGGTACCAACAATTAAGAATTGTTTTCCCTTACTTGCTGCATGAAAAAGCAAATTACAAGTTTTAGGATTTAGGGTTTCATGCTTCAAAACACTCATTAAGTGTTACTTGGATTTGGTTTCACAAAAACCAAATCTCTACTGTCCGAAAAAGTACAAAGCGTAATTCACCCCTCCCCTTTTAGGCACTTTTGGACCAACATTAGGTTTATATGGCATACTAGATTCTGCCTTTATAAATTACATAGAATGATTTGGTTTGTTAAAAATCACATGTGTAGCACCTATTTCTTCGTTTTATTGAGTGTCTTTGTTGTCCTAACAATATGTTTAGATTATTAGTTCCACCAGTAAATTTCTCAAGAGAAGATTTCAAGTCAACAACATTTTTCTCAAGAGCTTCCTTTTCTTTAGCTAACTCATTGCACATAGTACTCTCAGATCTTCACAGATTTTCAATGTATCAGAGTTAGCATGATTAAGTTTTTTTCATAAGCATTTTTATGAGCTTCATCATCAAACTCAAGTAAATCAATTTTCTTCTTGTATTTTTTATTTTTCCTAACAACTTGCTTATATTTAACAAGCAACTCATAAATTATTCTAATAATTCATCAAGATTAAAATCAGTAGAATCAGTTACCTCAGATTCTTCATAAGCCATGAAGCATAGATTTGTCGCCTCATTTATATCCGATTCGCTTGAAGAATCTGAATCATCCCAAGCGGCCATAGTTTTCTTTCCTCTGGTTTTTGAAAAACTACTTCTTCCCTTCTTTTGGTAAGGGCATTTAGATTTGATATGCCCTGGTCGATTGCATCCGAAGCACACCAAAGGATCTTTCTTAAACTCATCAGCTCTTACTTCCTTAGAGTTTCTTCCTTCGAAATGCTTCTTCGTTTTAAGATATCTACCAAACTTTCTAGAAAGAAGAGATACATCGGAATCACTTTCATCACCATCATTTGGTTCTTGCACTTTCAAGGCAACATCCTTCCTCTTAGGTTCTTGTTCCACAAGCTTATTACCATGGACAATCAGCTTGCCTATCAGCTCATCATACGAGAGTAGATTCAAGTTTTGAGCCTCTTCAATAGCCGTCACTTTAGGTTCCCATTCTTTGGGAACTGATCTCAGAATCTTCGCAACCTTTTCTCTATGTGTGATTACTTTTCCAAGTGTTGCAAAATTGTTGCATAGTATGGTGAAGCCAGTATCCATCACTTGGATGGTTTCACCAGGAACCTTTTGAAATAGCTCATATTCTTTCATCAAATGATTGAGCCTTGATTCCTTAACCTGATTTGTGCCTTCATGAGTGACACGTAATGGCCTCCAAATTTCAGGAGCAGTTTCACAGGATCTGACCCTTTGAAACTCACTCTTACTGATTCCAAATATAAGAGCATTTTTTGCTTGAGCATCAAGCTTTGCTCTCCTCATATCCTCATCAGTCCAGAATTGTATATCCCTCGTAGTTCTGCTGTAGGGATTCTACACAATATGCCACATTTCTAGATCCTTTCCTTCAAGGAAGTTCTTCATCCGAAACTTCCAATAATCAAAGTTTTCCCTATCAAAGTATGGTGCCTTGTTCACACTTGTTCCCTCAAAAGCCATGATCTTTGTCTCTGGATTTTACTCCTTAACGCTGAGAACGCAGCTCCGCTACCAATTATAGGCGCAAAAATGCCTAAGAGGGGAGGGATGAATTAGGCTTTGAAACTTTTTCGAGTTTAGCAGGATCTGGTTTTTTAAAACTAGATTCGGGTAAGGCTTGATAAGTGTTTAAGGCAAGAATACGAATGAGGTAGGGAAAGAAAAGCAAACACAAATGATTTAGAGTGGTTCCCCCTCACAAGGTACCTCCATTACCTAAAGGTTCCTTCCTTTATGATTTCAAACACTCACTATACTTAGGTTTTTGGGGGTTTAATCTTAACCTTTACAAACACAAGCTTTTCTATACTAAGCTCAAACCTTTACAGGCTTTTCAAAGGCTAAGCTCTAATCTACCCTCAAATCTAATCTTAGACTTGAGTACCCAGCAAATCTAAACCAAGACTTGCTTATAAGCTATCTTTTGAAAGTGTTTTGCAATACAAGCAGAAAAACCAGATTTTGAAACCACAATTATAAGCATAAGTATGAACTCAGATTTTGCACAATAGCTGGGATGAACTTCTAGAGGTGTTAAGGACCCTCTTTATAGTATCTGAGTTGGGGTGAAAGTAGTTGCAACAGCTCTTTGAACTCCTAATTGACTTCAGTTCTCAATTACTCCAAATTGGAACCATTGCGCCATGTCAACTCCTTGGTTGCAAAGTATTTTCAGAAATAGCAAGTTTGGACCACCTTCATGAGTTGAGTGGGAGTTGGGTGATAAAGTCTCTTGCACATACTTTAAGTCTTTCTTTTTACTTGTTCACCAATTCAGGCCGTTGGAAGTGGGTCTTAAATGCTTGGAGGACCACACGCAAGTTGCTAGGAAAGTTGAAAGTGACAACTCCCAGATATGGTTGCAACAAAAACCATCTGGCGTGATTTTTGCGGTATGATTTATTAGAAACCATACTTCATCCTGTAAGCTAAAATCAACACAAGGCAAAACTCAAAGCATTCTTGTTATGTAATTTGCTAATAATCAAAGCTCAATGAAGTATCATGACTAAACATGGTTAAATCACAGATTAGACTTAAGAAGTGATTAGCCCAAGTTTAGGCCAACACTTATAACTCATGCAATATTAATATTGTAGTTTATAAATAGTTTTTTTTGGTGTATCATCTAAAAAATTACCCAAATTCTTTAATGACACTTTAGTTAAACATTAGAGAAATGTCAAATAAATAGTTAATTTTATGTGAGAATGATACTTTATTAATTGTTATAGTTTGAAATATAATTAGTTTAATGTTATCGTTTTAGTTATGTCCTAATAGTAAATATGAATGGTTGCTAACATTATATGTGCTAATCATCTTTGTCAATTACATACTAATACTCTATTTCGGCAAAAAACGAAAAAAAAAAAGAGTTACAAGCTAATACTCCATGCGCTTTCAGTTTTAAATTTTTTAACAAACAAGAAAGAGGTACCAAAATTAAGTGTTTTATCGAAATGTTAAAAACTTGATTTCAATAGATTAACTAGTGCAACTCCCCGTGTGACACACGGGTTCACGTCGCAATTGAATTAGGCCGTGTCACACACGGATTTTGTTTGAATTGTAATTGAATTAGGCCGTGTTACACACGGGTTTTGTAAGAATCTTTACTCTTTTTTACTTTCAAATGGTTTTTAGAGAAGTACCAAAATTAATATCATTTGTCATGTTACTACTTATTTATTAGCTAATGTATTATTTGACGATGGCCATCTCCATATTTAATTTCTTCTAATTCACAATGATTTGTAATGTTAATAATTATTTCTTCGTTTATGTATTATTTTGTGGTGGCCAATATTTTAGTTATATATAATGTGTAAGGTAACATTTTCGTCTATTTTTTTCCAGGGAAAATATACACTTTGTTAGATATTAACTTTTGACACTTGTGATTTATATTTCATTTTTTTTTCTCTTTTACATATTTTTGAATCTCGGCAATGTATTGCTCTTTGTTTTTCTGAACAAATTATTAAAAATTGGAAACTCTTTTTAACTAAATGGAACTGTAATTTTCAATTTATTTAGTAACCCTTTTTTAACTCTTTGTTTTTGCTCTTTGTTTTGCTCATTGTTTTGCACTGGCTGCCATCTGCATTGTAGGTAACAATTTGTCATCAATCGTAGTTTCTTAAATTTTTTTTTTTGCGGGAAAACATAGCTGACTAAGGATACTAATATCAAGTTACATAATGTTTACAGCCCATATTGAAACGTGTAAGTAATACTTTAACATTACCTTGAATTCCGATCCATTTTCCTTTTTCTGTGTCAAATTTGTATTTTAATTCCTAAGTTTATAACATACACTTCTTTTTATAAAAATTTTATACTATTCAACTTTTGATAAAAAATGATATTTTATTAAATGCTATTTAAATAAATAATATGTTATTTTTAATATTTATATTAATTTTCTACTAATATCTTTTCTATATTTTCGTATTATATATTTCGGTACTCATGATAGTGCAATAGCTTATACTATCCAAAATTTTATAAAAAATGATATTTTATTAAATGCTAATATTACTCTTATTTAAAAATGCAATCTTTCACTTTTAATATTTAAATTAATAATTTTACAATAACATTTATATTAATTTTCTATAAATTATGTTAGTTTTATATTTTAATTCTATAACACATTTGAGTTCATAATTTTTTTATTTTTATAAATGATATTTTTATGTTTAAAATGATATTAATTCTCTATCACTTTTTGTCAAGGTGTTTAACTTTATATAAATTTTATACTTATTTATAATTTTTTATAAATAATTATTTCCCTAATTAACTTGTATAAACATCTTTTTTTATATATAAAACTTGTATAAACATCTTTAAGCATATAATATTCTTATTTAAAAAATATTTATTATTTATTTTAAAAATAAAATATTAAATTTAGTTATTTGTTTAGACTTATAATCATGTTAGATTCGGAATTGATAGTCATATATGTGTCATCACACAAAAATTTTTATTTTGAATATAAATTACTACTTTAATATCTTGATATTTTGAAAAAATTGTTTTGTTTACATGCCTAAAATAGGGTTTCTTTTTTTTTGTAGATGGGCACTCAGCACACCTCTAATTTCATTTTGGTTTCGATTACGTCTCGTTGCTAACACTGAAACTCAACAAACTATAACAAATCTCTCAAATTATAGAACACAATATTCTAATTCATATAGTTATAATAATCTAATTCACATATTTTTTGAATTGACAGTATCTAAAACAGCTCTCAGGACTCATAAAAGTATTCTAATTCATACATTTATAATAATATAATTCACATATTTTTAAAATTAACAGCCCAATGTCACCACCTAAAAGAACAATAGCCACCAACTATTCCTTAACACCCTCCTTAGTATATATTAGGTTTAGCTCTAGTTGCTACTCCGACACTAAAAAAGAAAAAGAAACCAAAAAATGAATTAAAACCTAAGAAAGAAATATTATTGAAAGTAGAAAATTCATAATTCAGCAGAACGATACTTTTTAAAGGAAAAAATCTGGCCAAGCCTTCATAATCTCTTGACTAGTCACTGCAATCTCACACAAACCCCACCGTAACCAAATCTCCACGTCGCACAACGCTCCCTCTCGCTTTCGTCCATTTTTTCACACAAAACCCAACTTCGTCTCCCCCGTTTCCTCCCCGATGATCACGTTATCCTCAATGCTCTCGAGTGAGATTCAGTTCTTGCTCTAGACCCTCAACGAACCCTTCGCCGACGTGGTTTTCCGCGACCTTAGCTAGGTACTGTCCCTATTATTCTCCAGTTTCCTCTCCCAGTTACCGTTTACAGCCTCCATTTCCGCTTTCCGGAAACCCTTTGAAATTTGTCTCGAAACACTACAGAGACATAGAGAGAGCTCAATAGACTTTTCCAAAAGCCAAACCCAAAAGACCCCAGACGCCCGTCTTTTAAGGTACTCTTTCGATTTGCTCCGTTTCCAGTTGTATTATCCTTGATTGTTGTGTTTGTGTGATGGAAATCGCTCACTGATTTTGTAATTTGACCGACATTGTTGATTTTTTTATCCTGTGTGCTTGTTTTTTGTTGTTTTCACTTCAAATGTTGGGGGTAGATTGGGGATTCTAGGTCTAGGTTTTGTTTGTTTGAGTTGGAACTGAAGGGAAATAACTGGTTAGAAATGGAAGATTTGTAGGTTTCTTTCCTTTTGTTTCGTTACTTCGTGTAAATCTTGTATGAATTTTTGTTTAAGCAGGTTACGAAACAAGGGAGGAATACCCGTTTGTTTTACTTAATTTGCTGATAAATTAATTAGAGCTTAATATCCGCAGAAATTTGATTTTTTATTTTTAGTGCTACTTACTAAATTCTTGACAAGAAGATGAAATTATAGCTCTTTGTATTCCTTCCAATCATGTCACCTCATATAAAAATGGTATTATTGCAATCTCCTTGAAGGTTTGGTTTTCAAGAGCTCTTCAGTGTTAGCAATAGCAACTAAACGTGTCTGTGAGAATGACATGTCTGCTACCAACCTATCTCATTAATCATTACTTAACATTTTCACGGAAAGTGTTACTGACTTTCTTGAGATGTCATTATATCTGAAATGACCGCATCCCAAAAACGATAATACAAAATATAAACAGTTATAAAATATCCAAAATGCCCTTAAAACCGAGGATGCCAAACTCTGTGTAAAAACATCAACTCAATATCTCAGAGTAACCAAAAATAAACATCGGGATACAAGTGTCAAATAAAAATCAGGCTTAACTAGCCAAAGTAACATCGGTTAAACCTACCGGAACAACAACTGATCAAAATCCAAGAAACCAAAACGGTATCCCGACAATATTACGCAGCGGAAAAATATAATGTCAATGACAAGTGTAGAACATATAAGTGTCAACTCTATAGATCCACCAGGAAGGAAACGCAGCTACCTACTGAAATGAAAGAGTTTGATACCCGAGGTAAGAGCAACCGTCAACAAGCTACTAATGATCTGTAAAACCATGGTGGCGATTTATATGAGTCGCCTACTCAATGCACAATATAAGACAAACATACAGGCACACGAAGACAGGCTTGTAGGGTAAGTAAGTCCACAAGCACAAGTATACACACACAATCAACATGTGTCAAATACCACACATACAAGTGTTAGGTGAATTATCTGGTTATCACATTCTTAACATTATTAAGGGCCCTCTACTGTGTGTGTCGGGCCCGGTAGCGACTGGCCAGCTCCCCAGGGCNATATATATATATATATATATATATATATATATATATATATATATATATATATATATATATATATATATATATATATATATATATATATACAGTATAAATATCAACACCGAAATGGGTAAGTTCCGACATAGAAAACCACTAACAAACAAGTGGCCGACAGCTCTAGGAGGGGTGCTCTCCTCAAAGAAATTATAATACAAATTCTTGGGGCACACCCGTCAGTCCCCAAGTCGCCATCTCTATGAGGGGTGCTCTCACCAAAAGAAATGGATAATAACAAATAACCTAGGGGTACACCCGAGAAATCCCCAAGGCGCCAGCTCTGTGAGGGGTACTCTCACTAATATACTAACCGAGGGCGTACCCATCAATTCCCTCGTCGTTGTCTTTGTGAATACAATTCACTATGATAACAGGACCCGAGGGGTACCCTCTCTTCCCTCTCGGTGTTAGCGGTCAACAGCCCCACAGTAGAACTGATATTATTCTGAGTCATATATTATCAATTATGCCTTTAAGAAGTGTATCTCATTATGTGTATTCAGGTGGTGTGCCACCAAAAATAGTCTCTAAACCGAGCTTAAGGCTCACATAATTCACATGATATTGGCAAGGCAACACACATATCATAAACATAGCATATCAGCCCATAGGATATCATCAAGTCATCACAGCACATAAACACAGGCATAACACAGTCAACAACATGCAATACACTTAGCAAGTAGCACTGACTAACCATACCAACAAGTATTCGCATACAAGCATATAAATCTTATAGAGTCACCTCAATTACGATGGCACTCTGTCTGTCCACCACTAGTACCAACCGCTCCTGAATTATGTCTCGTGCCTATACACATAGACGCCATATCTCACAAAGATATTCAACAATAAATAAATTATGCATGCTTGTGCAATGCAACCGTGAGTTAAAGTCCAACCCAGCTAGTCCACTTCCACTCATCAAAACTATCTTTCCAAGTCACGGGCCTAAGGTTCACAGGCTCAAAGCCCAGCTAAGTCCAAAATCTTAATCCCGGGCTTAAAGCCCAAACCATCAATCCATTACCTAATTCACAACAATCTCGGGCCTAAAGCCCATGCCATTAAGCCCACTATAAACCTTAGATGTGCTTGGGCTTCCAGTCCACTTATAATAAGTCCACATATTATAATGGTCATAACATTTTATTACTGGGCCAAGGCTCAATTTAGTTTAACTCCCCGTTTAAGGATTTTACCCGAGTCCGAGCTACCGTCCTAGAGGTTCTACCCGCATCGGACAACCGTTCACGTGCTACTCACTCCTCACTCTCGGTTTCTACTAAGTATATTAAGAATACAAAACCCAATCCAGAAATAATAGATGTACATGCCGTGTGGAAATTAAATACACATCATCACCGGAACAGTACCGTAGAATGCCGAAGAAAGTTTTGTCCACCGGAACCCGTACCCAACTCGCCGGAACAGAAACCTCTCGCTGGTTTCCAGTCAAACCTCGCCAGAACAGTGCCCAAGTTTGCCAGAGAGTACACACAAGCAGCCCAGAAACATGCTTCCAAATAAACTGCCAAACCAGTAATCCAAACACCAAGGTTCAAACAACTCAAGCATCACTAACAAGGATTAACCATGAACGGAAACCAAAATTAGGATGCGAAGTTCTTACCAGAAATCACAGAATCCGGAGTTGTCTCTACAGATTCAACCCACACCCACAGCTCAAACCCGAACTCGACCAGAAACCATCGTCGGTGAACTCACGACAACCCCACAGCTCAACCGAGCCTCCAGCCTCCAACACAACACCACCGACGACCTAAGCAACCTGTAGCAGAACCTACCACCACCACAGATCCGCCACAAACCACAATCAACACAGCCATCGAACCCGCACCTGAGCCACCGCCCGAAACCACCCACACGTATAACCAAGAACTCGATTAATCACCCACTAAGCAGAAAGGTCCAAAGGGAGGATGAAAGGAGAAGAATTGATGGCTTATTGTGAAGGGAGGAAGCGGCGGCAACTCGAACGAAGGCTCGATCCCCGTCGCTTGTACACAAGCCGAGGTGAACCTCGAGCCCTCTGTCACAATCCGTCCACGAGCAGAAAACAGCTTCGATGGCTCGAGGAAAGGAGAAGGTTGGAGCGATTTGCTCCAAGGGCGGCGGCGGCGTATGCTTGCAGACGAAAAGAGAGAAAAGAGAAGGAAGGGGTGCAGCGGCAGAGACAGAAAATAAAAGAAGAAAGAAAGAAGAGAAAAGAAAAGAAAAGAAAAGAAGGGAGAGGGTTAGTGCTTGTCCGGCACGAGCTCAAACCGACGCCGTTTTGAGCTTAGGTGCGGACAACCCGCCTAAGTCAACCTCTCTCTTTTTTGAAAAAAAAAAACCCAAAACGACGTAATTTTACTAGAACTGTATAAAAACTTAATTTCCACCTCCAAAATCCGATTTAATTCCAACGAAGGCTCGATAAAGAAGGAACCCGACATAAAACTTAATATTTTGAGATAATTAAATACCATTGGGTCCAAGACTCCGAAATAAATTCTCGAGGTTAAAATTGGAAATAAAATTTCTAAAATTCCATAATTAAATTATGAAAAATCGGGGTGTTACAGTTCTACCCCACTTAATAATATTTCGTCCTCGAAATTACAAGATAAGAATCAAAACAGATGTGGATACTGGTCCCTCATATGGGCCTCTACCTCCCAAGTAGCCTCATTCGGAGAATGACAGCTCCATCTAACTCGAACCATAAGGATAGTACGACTCCTCAACTACCGTACTTCCCTAGCTAAGATCTCAACCGGTTCCTCGACATAAATCAAATCGTCAGCAACCTCCAACTCTATATGTGAACCACATGACTCGGATCAGACCGATAACACCTCAACATCGAGACATGGAATACATCGTGTATGCGAGACAACTCCTCCAGTAAAGCCAATCTGTAGGCCAACGGACCAATCCGCTCCACGATCTCATAAGGACCGATATAACGAGGGCTCAACTTGCCCTTCCTCCCAAACCGGATAACACCTCTCCAAGGAGCAACACGGAGGAAAACTCTGCCACCTACACTATACTCCATCTCCCGACGATGCTTATTAGTATAACTCCTCTGTCGATCCTGAGCAACTCTCATGCACTGCTTGACCACCTCAATCTGATCCATAGTCTCCTGGACAAGATCTGGACCAATCACCTGTCTCAACCCCTTCTCATCCCAACAGATCAGACTATGACACTTCCGCCCATACAAAGCCTCATAAGGCGTCATGCCAATACTGGAATGATACCCGTTGTTGAAAGCAAACTCAACCAATGGTAACGTCTCATCTCAAGAACTACTGAATTTAAGCACACAGGCTCTAAGCATATCCTCCAAAGTCTAAATAGTCCTCTCTAACTGTCCATCTGTCTGCGGATGAAAAGCTGTATTGAAATTCAGCTTAGTACCCAAAGCTGTCCATCTGTCTGCGGATGGCGCCTTAGGGATTTCTCGGGTGTACCCCTTGGTTATTTGTTATTATCCATTTCTTTTGGTAAGAGCACCCCTCACAAAGCTGGCGACTTGGGGACTGACGGGTGTGCCCCAAGATTTTGTATTATAATTTCCTTGAGGAGAGCACCCCTTCTAGAGCTGTCGGCCACTTGTTTGTTAGTGGTTTTCTATGTCGGAACTTACCCATTCCGGTGTTGATATTTATACTGTATATATATATATAAGGTTACATTTGGACATATGCCCTGGGGAGTTGGCCAGTCGCTACCGCGCCCGACGCGCACAGTAGAGTGCCCTTAATAATGATAAGAATGTGATAACCAGATAATTCACCTAACACTTGTATGTGTGGTATTTGACACATGTTGATTTTGTGTGTATACTTGCGCTCGTGGACTTACTCACCTTACGAGCCTGTCTTCGTGTGCCTATATGTTTGTCTTATATTGTGCATTGAGTAGGCGACTCATATAAATCGCCACCGTGGTTTTATAGATCATTAGTAGCTTGTTAAGGGTTACTCTTACCTCGGGTATCAGACTCTTTCATTTGAGCAGGTAGCTACGTTTCCTTCCTGGTGGATCCATAGAGTTGACACTTATATGTTCTACACTTGTCATTGACATTATTGTTATTTTTCTGCTGCGTAATATTGTCGGGATACTGTTTTGGTTTCTTGGATTTTGATCAGTTGTTGTTCCGGTAGGTTTAACCGGTATTACTTTGGCTAGTTAAGCCTGATTTTTATTTGACACTTGTATCCTGATGTTTATTTTTGGTTACTCTGAGATATTGAGTTGATGTTTTTACACAGAGTTTGACATCTCCAGTTTTAAGGGCATTTTGGACATTTTATAACTGTTTATATTTTGTATTATCGTTTTTGGGATGCGGTCATTTCAGTATCCTCATGAGATCATCCAATTTGGCAACTATACTATACTATGTTTTAGCAACTTCAATGTTTGAAATTGCACAAAAACATTTTTTAGAGCTTAATATGTACATAAATTTGTAATATTACTGGCTGATTTGGAGATATTTCTCAAACAAAAAGATTGTAATATTTAACCTAGAAAAAGAATGTGTTTTATGTCATCATGGAGAGTGAGTATTTAATCCTGGATTAAGGGTTTTAGAACATCTAACTTATGTCATCTTGTGGAATTGAGTAATGCACGATGGAACTGGGATTGAATGAGCTGTGGGAGTCAATTGTGAAAGTTTATTGTTGAAGGATCTAATTGATAACCAAGTCTGTTTCGGGGCGAATTTGCTTTTCCCCTATTATTTATGTACATTTATGTTTATACCCTAATTCTACTTTTAGATTTTATATATTCCAACTGCTCTTATGTTTACGTAATCGTGCTTTAAATAGAGACTCAGATCATAGCTTTTAAAGTTATGTTTGCATCTAACTTGTAGCTAAAGATTTCTATTATGCTAGTTTTGCTGTTGTCTTTACTTTCAATTAAGGAGGCTTTCATATGTTCCTATTGATATAATGCAGTTAAATCTATTCCCATTGATGTAACAGAAATGTGGGTGTTATATTTTGTATGGCTATTATTTTCTAATGTTGCTATAGCTGGGTATAGTCTCTTTATCCAAGGAAACTTCACACTATGTCTTATGAACTTAAGGACTTTTATTGCATGCAGTTTGAACTTCTTTCCTTATTTTATCTGGATTTGACAATTATTTGTTACTTCTGGTTTCTTTTTTTCCTGGTCCCAATTGTTATTGTGATAATGTAATTTCAGTTCTTTTAAGTACATAAAGTGGTTGAAATCTTTGAATTTTATTATTTCTTTTATTTGCTTGAATCTGGCGCATATGCAGTTTGACTGCTATTTTTATCATAATCGTATAATTTAAGCTATTTTTCGCTTGTTTGGGCATACTTTTACCTGGTATTTTGCTTTAGTTGCTGTGGCTTTTCATGAATCCCTCGAGCTATGGTTTTAATATTGAGTTGTTTACTGCAACAAATCACACTTTTAAAGCCAAAAAAGTGCCTAAACATTCTTTTGAGGCTGCTGAATAAATATATATGTATACATATATATATACATATATACATATGTATATATATATATGTATATATCTTTTTTCGTATATAATAATAACAATCAACAACTATCTATGTAATTGCCTTGTGGTTCAAATCTTTTCTGGCTTCATTTTCGGTTTATCTTTTCACTCCTTTCAAATCATCTCTTGTTGTTGGTCTAACAGGCTGTCAGTCTCAAAATTACATCAAGAAAGAAATGACACTTACATTTTATGTGGTTTTAGGATTTTGCTATTGACATTTATGAATTCAATTTTACATGATGAGCCCTTATGTGTTAAAAACCCTTTGAACAAATCAGAAGGTAATATTCCAGCAGCACCTCGATCAAAGATCCCCTGTATAAATTGTCACAAATCTACTTTGTTTTGAACAGTCATGAACTATTTAAGCAGTAGTTGGTAATACTATCCTAGGAACAGAATAACTATATTGAGTGGATTTGAAAGCTTACCTTAAATCCTCCTTGATTGATTCATAATTTGTCTTGGATTTTATGTCTTGATTGTGGATGAACAACTGGAAATAGAGAAGTTTAAGTATGCTTAAGTAAACAAATTCTAAAAAACATGAGGCATTGTTTTGTTTAGTTGCAAGAAGAAGGTTACCTTAGTACATGATCACCACATTCACCACAGTATATGGTAGTCCTATAATCCTCCTTTTATAGTACAAAAAAATGATTAAAATAATAAATATAGGTGACCTTTAGTTTTCAAGAAGCATGTATATAATTAATTTTATATAAGGATGTATTTGACTCTTGCTTTTTTTTTTTGCATTTAAATTTATTTAAAGTTTAATTATGCCTTCTCTCATCCGGTTGTTAGTTGTTGATGTGCAGTGAATTTTATGCTCCATTTTTACTGAAGAGATCATTACCTGATTCGTATTCCAGGCATTAAAAATGCCAACTTTAATGCTAGAGGATTCTTAATGAAAGTTTGTCTTTTGGAACTCCATAGGGAGACTTTTCCGTTTTCCTTTATCTGTTTAAACTTAATTAAATGTGAATTTTTTTGCTAAACAATCATGGATGCGGATGCTTGCTCTGTTTTTTTCATATCAGGTTGTATTAGATGTGTTTTTGGCAAGCGTTTCCTAATGGTGGATGCATACCGGTGCCTTTCATAGAGTTCTTTGGACTGGATCTTTCAGAACCCGGAAGATGAAGAAGATCAAGAAATAGGATTTATTATACTTAGTTGATTGAAATGTGCCACTAAATGCAGATGCATGAATTGTAACAGAATCAAAAGAAGCCTGTAAAAGTTCCTGCAATAAATAAGGGATTTTATATACATTTGATTGTAATGGATAATATAAGAAATCATTATCTTTATACAGGGAGGTGGTCTCGAATTTAATGCTCACAAATTGTCTTGATCAATTCTCATAACACTCTCAAAATGGGACTCTAAAAAATTGACATGTAGGAATTTTGCCATGTGGCACTCTAAATGGGTCTTGTGCTGAAATACGTGTCAATACCAGAGATCTTAGTCTCTGATTTAATATATTTATATAGATTGTGTTTATCAAAGTGTAATAAATATGATGAAAACTGAAAAAAAAAAAAGATTTGGTTTCCTCACAAGTTTCAACTGTCATCCTGATGTTATAGGATCAACAACCATTGAATTTCTGGATGTTGGCTTTGTAATAGGTTTAGATGGTTTTCTACTTTACCTGCAAATTTTATGGTAGGGACTCCCCAAGTTTGATTTGTTGTAGACCCTTATTTATGTTAACAAATTACCTTTGATTGTTCGCTCTTTCCATTCTAGGATTTATTTATTTCTCCAATTTACCTTATACGTTCCCCATTCATCTCCTAAAATTTATATTATTTCCTTATTTATTGTGTATTATTTATGAAATAAATCTGCACATTCAATATATATACTTATATGATTTAATTATTCCTAATATAACTGAATTTAAGATCAAGTCTACAACAAATCAAACTTGGGGAGTCCCCACCATAAAATTTTTCCTTTACCTACTTCATGTGTTGAGGACTCGCTGTGTATTTTACTTTGTTGAATGATATGAATATGCCCCCTTTCATCTAAACAAAAATGAAACAAAAATAAAGAGAATTAGACAATTATTTTTTAGGATAAAATAAAATGAATACACACCAACGCAACAAGTCCATGGGCTTTTACCAAAAAAGAAAAGAAAAAGAAATCCGTGGGCAAACAGATAACGGAGTTTACTGCCATACCACGTTGGAAAACTAGCGGAGTTAGGACACTGGAGAGGAAAAAAAAAAAAAAGAGGAAAAACACCCCCTCCCTCCCCAGTTAGAGGTAATTCGTATTTCGCACAAAATAGAAAGTGGATCAGGGCTGACGTGGAAGGGATCCAAAAACGCATAATAGGGGTATCGAAGTTTTTCACCAGCCGCAAAGGTGAGCCCAACGTGGTCCGCCAGATCAAACAAAATCCAACGGCCGAAACAAAAACCCTACCATACCCCAAAAGCCTTGGGGTGCCACTATTTAAACGAGGCTAAGCCACCGTCCTCGGCCTCTTTCGCTTGCTCTCTACGCTCACACTCTCTTCATACCTGGCTGCGAGAGAGCTCTCCTCCTCCCTCCCTTTAGATTCCAACTTTCAGTTACTCGTTTTAAGGTCCGATCATTCTCTCTTTAGCTCTTCTTTTCGTTTCTTTGCGTTTTCTGTTTATGATTCCTGTTTGTTTGTGTGGTTTTTAGTAAATCTGATATGATTTCGCATGATCTGTTTAGTTGATGGAAGTGAATCATAGATCTGCAGTGTATATACTCTACTCTGTTATTGTCCATGTTATGCAATTCTGATCTATTGAAATATTAGTATCCTGTTCATCTGATTAGGCAGATTACATGCCTGTTTTGTTTCGACTGGAAAGATGTTTTATATGTGCCGATTCATTGTTCTTTGCTGGTTTCTGTGGTGGATCTGATTTTCTTTTACAATTTTTCTTGTTTGTATTTGGCCTATTTGCTATTTCTTTACTTGGTAACGAAGTCTTTTGAAAGACGTGTTCGATTTTAACCTTTTTTTAATGTATGTTGCTTTACTGATTTCAGTCATCAGCTGATTTTGTATTGTTATGCGGAATACTTTTTGGAAATTTGTTAGAAAAAATGTTGTTTAAAAACTGTATCAACCCTGATTTTGTTGTCCCTGATTTCGTTATGTGAATCTGTCTTTCCATCTGGAAACAAGGCGGAAACAAATAAGCTGTTGGGTTTTTGACGCTTGTTTGTTTCAAGAAAAATTGCCTTGATTTCGAGAGGAATTCCTTTTGCTGATATTTAGTGGCTGTACTTTAATGGTAAATTCCACTTTAGTGGAGACCTGGGCTCGAATCCCAGCAGCCACTCCTGTTACTGTTGCCATACTTGGCTTGCATATTAGTATCCTTAATCACTGTTTTGTTTTTATAACTCGTGTGAGTGCGGTTTTAGTATATCATGAGTAATTTGGTGTTTATTGGCTTGATTAAAACGAATTGCCAACATTTTTTTGATGTACTCATGCCTGTGTTTAATTTGTTTGTGTTGTCCATTTCAGTTCCTCTCCCAAATTTTATCATGGGTAAAGAGAAGACTCACATTAACATTGTGGTCATTGGACATGTCGACTCTGGCAAGTCCACCACCACCGGTCACTTGATCTACAAGCTTGGAGGTATTGACAAGCGTGTGATTGAGAGGTTCGAGAAGGAAGCTGCTGAGATGAACAAAAGGTCATTCAAGTACGCCTGGGTCTTGGACAAGCTCAAGGCTGAGCGTGAGCGTGGTATCACCATTGACATTGCCCTGTGGAAGTTTGAGACCACCAAGTACTACTGCACTGTCATTGATGCCCCTGGACACCGTGACTTTATCAAGAACATGATTACTGGTACCTCTCAGGCTGACTGTGCTGTCCTTATCATTGATTCCACCACTGGTGGTTTCGAAGCTGGTATCTCCAAGGATGGTCAGACCCGTGAGCATGCCTTGCTTGCTTTCACCCTTGGTGTCAAGCAGATGATCTGCTGCTGTAACAAGGTGGGGGTTGTATTGATTGGTTTTGTTATGTCTGTCTTCTTTTGGTGAATATATCTATCTTGTTATGGTTTTTCATTTATTTTGAGATGGAGCTGAAACTTTATATAACTTTTGTCAATATTTATAGATGGACGCGACCACTCCCAAGTATTCCAAGGCTAGGTACGATGAAATCGTGAAGGAGGTGTCTTCCTACTTGAAGAAGGTTGGTTACAACCCTGACAAAATCCCATTCGTCCCCATCTCTGGTTTTGAGGGTGACAACATGATTGAGAGGTCCACCAACCTTGACTGGTACAAGGGCCCAACCCTCCTTGAGGCTCTTGACTTGATCAATGAGCCAAAGAGGCCCTCAGACAAGCCCCTCCGTCTGCCACTTCAGGATGTCTACAAGATCGGTGGTATTGGAACTGTCCCTGTTGGACGTGTTGAGACTGGTATCCTCAAGCCTGGTATGGTTGTCACATTTGGCCCCTCTGGTCTGACAACTGAAGTTAAGTCTGTTGAGATGCATCATGAAGCTCTTCAGGAGGCTCTTCCTGGTGACAATGTTGGCTTCAATGTCAAGAATGTTGCAGTCAAGGATCTCAAGCGTGGGTATGTTGCTTCCAACTCCAAGGATGATCCAGCAAAGGAGGCTGCTAACTTCACTTCCCAGGTCATCATCATGAACCACCCTGGGCAGATTGGCAACGGATATGCTCCAGTGCTTGATTGCCACACTTCCCACATTGCCGTCAAGTTTGCTGAACTATTGACCAAGATTGACAGGCGATCTGGCAAGGAGCTTGAGAAGGAGCCCAAGTTCTTGAAGAATGGTGATGCTGGAATGGTTAAGATGATTCCCACCAAGCCCATGGTGGTGGAGACCTTCTCTGAGTATCCTCCCCTTGGACGTTTTGCTGTGAGGGACATGCGCCAGACTGTTGCTGTTGGTGTTATCAAGAGTGTCGAGAAGAAGGATCCAAGTGGTGCCAAGGTTACCAAGTCTGCTGCCAAGAAGGGTGGAAAGTAAATTTCTGTCTAGCAATTTTAGCATAGTCATGTCTATGGTGCCTGCTTCCAGTTATATTTACTTTGATGTCAGTGTCTATGTCTTGCAGTTTTGTGAACTGATTACAGTTTTCTGCTAGCTGTTTAGCTTTAAGGATATTAAGCTTTTGGATATTGAGGCATTTAGTTGCCATTTTATGTTATATCGGTTTTGCTTTTCGACATTTTATCTGTCTGGTGCCTTTTCTAATGATTTTTCCCTGCTATTTTGTTCTCAATTTTGTTCTTATATTCATTATGATAGCCCTGTGGTTTGTTAATTCTTGCATTTTCTTATTTTTGGTGTCTTTAGTATTAGGAATCCAAAGTGGAGATTGTTAAAGATTTGTTGCTTTGGATGTTTCATAAGCGGCGCGATGTTTTCGATACCATTTTTCTTTGTCGAAACGTATGCCTTGCGACTTTACATTTATTCTTTTGATTTCTCCTTGGCACCTAAATTTTGGTAATAGGCTTGTGAACATTGGTACCATGTTCTTTTATGGCGATTGATTGGGTCCAACTTCTGGGCCTTTTTCGCTGCCGATTGTTTCATTAATAGCAATTCATGTGTAGCCTACAAAAAAAAAAAAGAGTGTTATAAAAGAGTGTAATTTATGGAAGGATTTTGGAAGAAGAAGAAAAGGATGGGGGAAGGAGATAGGGAGAACTCGGGTTGCAACCCGTTTTCATCATCTCATCTTTTTCTGATTTTCATTCTCATATATATAATACAAATGGAGTGGACAAAGTTTAGTTTAGTCCCTCAAAATGACATTCACTACATTTTTATCCCTCAAAATAATAAATTTATAACACTCCCCCTTGAATGTCATTGTGCATTGGGTAGAATACGCTTTATGGGACAACTGCCTCATTAAAAATCTTACCAAGAAAAATCCAATGGGATAAAAACTTGGTGAAGGAAAAAAAAGTGCAGTGCGTATTCTTCTCCCCCTCATTTTGGCCTCCATAGATTTCCTGATATCGTTGCATGCCGATCATCCTTGTCAGCTTCTGGTGATGTGTATTTTGTCGGATCATATCTTCAATTGGACAGAGTTGGCAGCATAATCTTCATAATTTTGTCGTTGGAGCGTCTATCTTGCCATCTTGCTTTTGTAGCCCCGATGATATTTCAATATCATGTGTAAAGTTGTGGTTGATGTCCGTCTCTGCTTTATGTGGACTGAATAAGGGATCTACATCTGCAAAATCAGCTTTACTCTCTTTCGGATTTACTGGATTACACATTCGTTATTCCCCGAAGATAAGAGCAAATACATATAATGCCGATAGGCTTAAATCAAAAACTTCAGGCTTTGTGTTACAAGCAATACATATTGCACCTGGACAGGATACTCCAGGACCAGTCTAATGGCACGGTATTTGGAAACTTCTTTGGGAGTTCCAATCATAAATAAGTTTATCCATACTCAAAATGACTTAAATTATGTAAAGATCAGTTCAACTCTATTTTGTAATTTCCTGGGAATTAGTTGCTTCAGGCAACTTGGATCCTTCAGGGATCTTCATGTATATATCATGATTTATGGATCCATATTAATAAATAGGCTGTAATAGCATTCACTAGATGCATTTCAAATTCTTTTCATATAATGTCAGACTTAATAACATAATTGCATCCACCACAGGGGAGTAAATCTCCTCATAATTAAAATCAGGTCGTTCGGGTAAAACCTTGTGCAACCGTGCTATATATCTTATTTATATTTTCCGCACAAATACCCGTTTCTATGACTAATCAATTTTACACACTCTGTTGTACGGACTACAGGTCCGAAAAATATCTCGCTTCATAAGCGAGTCTAACACAGCTTTTAATTATATCTCTTTATTTTGGCCAATCATACATCGCCTACTTTCATTAGTAGGTTCATGATCCTCATTTTTAATATTTAGCGCTATAAATTAAAATTGTATTCCGTCGACGGTTATTTCTCGTCGGTTCCATCTTATTCCTGACACTGTAATTGAGATCTCATCATGCTCATTTATTTCAGGTACCTGAGTTACTTCTGGAACTTTATCAATTGTGTCAGAGAATCAACCTCTTCTGGAGGACTTTTAATTCAAACCTCTACTGGAGGTCTTATTTTCTCACTGGGGCTATCTTATCACTTTTGCTCCTTTTTCTCTATCGAGAATTTCTTTTCTTTTGGAACCGAGTATAATCTGTAGATTCATTTGCATATTTATATTATTCTTCAGGAACATCAATCTTAAATAGGAGCATTTGCAGCTGGTATATAGTCACACTTAATTTAAATGTGTCTGGCAATTGCATATTAATTTTTCTGCAAATGAATCATCTTTTGAACTTCAGGTTCATACTAATTTATATGAGGATCAACATTCATATATATTATGCATTTCAACAAACTTGATCCAGCTGCTTCTTTCTCCCCCTGATGTTGGGTATACACACATATCAAATTTATCAATAAGCAAATCTCGCTATAAATGAATCTCCAATCTTTTAGTCAATAGTCTCAATAAT
>JAKUCV010001875.1:51643-83629 GCA_028386065.3 Turnera subulata
AAGCTTCAGGCTGCTAAGTGCCAGCTTCAAGCTGGTTACGATAACTTTTATTGACTCAAATATTTATGTAGTACAATGTAAAGAATAACGTAAGTAAACTTTCCCCCACTTGTTAGTTTCCTATAGGCATTTTAACATGGGGATATTCAATATCTCTTTACTGTCTCAATATAATTTTTATTAATTATTATAAATATAAAAGTTTGTATTCTTCAAGAGTATAATGATATTTATGCTCTTCTGGAGTATAATAAAATTCAAGCTCTTCCAGAGCATAAATATTTTACCTTTCCGGAGTATATTAAATCTCATGCTCCTCTGGAGCGTAAATATGTCCTATTCTAGATTTTAATATAACTTGTGCTCTTCTGGAGCTTAGATATATACTTTTCTAAAGTATAGTGAAAGTTATGCTCTTCTGGAGCTTAAATATATACTCTTCTAGAGTATATTAAACTTGTGCTCTTCTAGAGCATATTAATTTTCTTGAGATTGTACTATCATTGTTACTTATGAATAATTTCCGTTTATTAAATACGGAATATGTCATTACATTGTCTTCAGGACAAATGCCCGAGTCAACGATAGTTTTATGTTCACATTAAAAATTTAGCAGTAATAACATGCATGAAATAAACATAATGTAATAAATATAACAATTAATAATAAAGCTGAATATAAAATAAAATCATTCAAGCTTATAACTTCAGGGTAAGCAACGGTTTCATCAATATTAGATTTGCCCTTCAGGGACATTTGATAACCATTTACTCGATGCCTTGTTATAAGGCCTGTTTGTGTCCAATCGAATGTTCATAACCATAATCGAAATTATTACATACAATCACATTCACTTCAGGGAATGGAGCAGAGCCAATCCGACGGTATCCATGATTATTGCTTTTATTACCGGGGGTGTCTGTACTCGCGTAAATATACGATCTTCTAGATCATATTAAAACATGCGTTCTTCAGGAACATATTCGAATTTATGCTCTTCTGGAGCGTGTTAATCATTTTTCATTTCAAGATGTCATAATGTGTTATATTGACATCCACACATATAATTCTCCCCCTGTGGATGTCAATTTTGCATTGTCTTCGAGACTAATGCTTCAGGCATTATTCAAAGAAACAATTATAAAGTATTGAAAAGTAAATAAAAAAAAATAAATTGCAATGCGTAATAATTTAAACGGAACATAAAAATAAATTGAATATAAAATAAATTGCTCCTTCAGGGTAAGCAAGTATAATATCCACCTTCTGGTGGTCAAATAATTTCCATCTTCTGGTGGTAATAGTGTTTATTTTCGATTTTTCTTTGAAGGATCTTCAGGATCTTTTGAACGGTAAGACTTCCAGTCTTCGTTGTATTTTTCTTCTTCCGAGTCTTCTGGACTCTTACATTTAGTCTTTCAGACTATTCTCATTTAAATACATTTTCACATTTAATGCCCACTATAAATTTCTTCCAGAAAGTTTAAGGGGCCTCAAAAATTCAAATAACATAATTGAATATATAAATGCTTAAGTAAAGTAAATAATCAAGGGGGCTTATATTAATTACTCCAAGGAAAGTAAATGGCAGGAAATTAAATGCAATGGGCCTTTTATTAAGTAGCCCAATAAAAATTAAATTATTGAAAAATTAAATATGATGGGCCTTACACGAGCCCAATTAAAAAGTAAAGAAATAGGCGGCGTAGCCGGCCATTAAATGAATAATGGGCCTTTTAATAGCCCAATCGGAATTTAAATAAAAACAGAAAATATGCTTACTCGATAAATCTTTCAGCAATAATATATAATATATCGCATTAATACATGGGCCTTTTAAAAATTAGCCCAATAAAAATTAAATAACTGCAAGTTAAAGGCGATGGGCCTTATATGAGCCCATTTATAATGTAAAGGAAAGCAGTAAAATAAATACAATAGCCTTCCGGGCTTGCCGGAAAAATTCCGAGGCGCTGAATTTCGGCCAAACACAAAAGAAGTATAATAGCCTTCCGGGCGTGCCGGGAAAATCCCGAGATGCTAAATGCCGGCCAAGCACTTCTGGACTCGCCGGGAATATCCCGAGATGCTAAATTTCGGGTTCGTCGCACTTTCATCTGTAACATATATATATATATATATATATATATATATATAAACATGAGGTATATACTATATATGTATATAGTACAAACAGTATTCATACTCTATTTATACTTTATTTTATAACACTATTACTATTTTCGTTGAGCATAGACAGAGTTTATAATATTTATTAAGCTTTTTGCCGACACCAATCATATTTAGCCAGGTTAGGAGAAAGATAGCGTTATCATAAAGGAGTTGTTGTTCACTTTAAGTCGGTTAGTCAACAATATCCTCACGACAACTCTCACATGGGGATAATGTAATCTAACATGCAATGCCAAGACATCAGATATTTTGATATTACACACCAAGATTCCCTCAAATTTGACAAATCTCTTTATCCAAAAACCTAAAGCAGAAGCTAGTTTATACTACATACACAACGCGACAGTGAGATTGCAAAGCAAGCAAACAAGCAGAGAGAGCTTTCGTATTAGTTGGCTTTCTTTTCGAGTTTTGGCTACATGTGATTGTTTCTAGTGTCCATTACCGAGAGAAGTCACACCATAATCTCATGTACCAGCTGGTGAAGTTATCATAAAATGCATAGTATCTTAATATATTGACAGTAAACGCTACTACTATTTTTTTTTTTTAGGCTGACGTTTCAATGGAAGTATATAGGCTTTTCGAAAGAAAACATTCACAGCACCAAGGCAAGAATATTTAGAGCATAAACCCAAAGAAAGACTAGTGATAGGAAGGAGACTCCACCCAGAAATTAAGCATATGCAAACGTATGTACAATATAAGGAAACAATCATCTTTCATGTGTGTATATATATATATATATATATATGATGATCAAGACGTGTGGAACTTACTGAGGAAATCTCCTAAGCTGAAGTTCTTGCCAGTAGCCCATTTCTGGTAATCAACAGGCTTTTCAGAGTTACATACCAACCCAAGGAGTCCCCCACGGTGTAATTCTTGTAAGCAGAAACAGATCCTGCAAAACACAGCAGTAGTATGCTGCGAGTGGAAAGCCTAATCTGTTGCCTTCCATTGTTCTTGTGGTCTGTATTTTCTGCCCAGGTTTGTAGCTTGCTTGGTTGAGCACAATTCGTGCTGATAACGTGTTATAAAAGAGTGTAATTTATGGAAGGATTTTGGAAGAAGAAGAAAAGGATGGGGGAAGGAGATAGGGAGAACTCGGGTTGCAACCCGTTTTCATCATCTCATCTTTTTCTGATTTTCATTCTCATATATATAATACAAATGGAGTGGATAAAGTTTAGTTTAGTCCCTCAAAATGACATTCACTACATTTTTATCCTTCAAAATAATAAATTTATAACAAAGAGAACAAATTCCCATTGTTTTTTCTCAAAAATTTGTGTATCGAAGATAAACAAACTTCGTCACAACATTGCAAGTTTAAAAAAGATGGTAGATCGTGAACGTTTTGTTTGGTTAGATGGAAGGGCAGCGAAGATGCAAAAGATCAGATTGCAAAAATTCTTCTTGGTTAGAGAAGTCTTTTATCTGATATTAACTTTAGCTCTTTCAACCCCAAATTATTTCCCCCACTTGCAACTTCATGTTGATGTTCGATTACCACTGTCTTGCCAATTTTCTCTGAATAGAATAGGCCTTCTGCTACGGCACTTCAGCCTCCTTCTATCGGGAGAATAGGCTGATGCTTATGGTGAGGCTAATTATTGTGGATGTTTTACTGTTTTTCTTTCACATTTTCCGACTTTCATTTTTTTCAAAATAATAAGCTTGACAAAGAAAGTATATATATATTTTTTTGGGATGACGAAATGGATACACCAAATCTTATTTACTAGTTAAATTTGGTTCAAATAAAAAGGTTTTTAATTATTATTTTACTATTTTTTTGATAGTAAAATATTATTTTACTATTGCTTTCCCTTCTTTGGGTCTACCCTTCCTTGTAAGTTTCCAAAGGCACTATATGGAGTTAAAGACTACCCTGAATCCTGATATAGTCCCTTATTAATAATTTAATCAACGAGATTGCTTTGGGCTAATCCAATTTCAGTAACCGGGTCACTCAACAAGGTCATATTTTACCATCAGCGACCGCACCTATCTAACACGCAAGTTTGTAATTACCATGTTTGTAGAATACCCCAGCGCCACCACATAATGCTGCATTAAACCCCATTTCGCTAGTCGTGGAAACTTTGGTCAACTTCAAGTTGGCACAACAGACACCGAACAAGTTTGCAAAAGAGCAAAAGTATTACCGTAACTACATTTGGTACAAACACCAACTCAACCTTCCACTCCTCAGTTATGTGATGAATTTTAACAATTAAAAGAGTTAATATGATTAGTTGTTTTCCTAAATATATTTAGTTGATGGGTTCCATCCCACCAACCATTTGGTGAAGACAGCAACGCAAGCCCTCCTCTTCAGGATTCTTTCAATTGAAGGGAGAACTAGACGAAGCAATGTTTCTCCAATCAAACAATTTCATATTACTAGAACATCTGCCTATCGAGTTTGCCAGTCCCTGTCATGGACCGATCAGCTTCAACCTTCATTAAAAAAAAAAAAAAAGTTAAACTTGGTTTAGCCTCCGAGCCATTCAAATATAAGATGCTACCTTATATATTATGATCTTTTACGCCCCCCACACTCCTCTAAAACCCAACCACTTTCCTGCAAACCAAACCTTTTCCTCTGCCCCAAAAAGACAGTGATCAGAATCTTAATCAAAAGTTAATATATTCTGATCACTGTTTGAGAATTAGGGAAATGGGGTCTATAGAAAGATCAAAGAAGAAAGTTCAGTTATGGAAGAAAGCTGCAGTCCATTTTGCTCTATGCTTTGTTATGGGATTCTTCACTGGAATTGCTCCAACTGGTAAGGCCTCATTTTTCTCTAATAGAGTTGTTGCATCAAATAAGTCACAGTTTTCGCCACAGCCGGTTGAAATGTTGCACCCAGCAGTAACACCCCAAGCCAGGAATGCTAGCCAAAGTTTGATAGCTGAAACTCCAGTGCCAACTCCAGCAAATTCCAGAGAATCAGAAGGTGCAAATCTCTTGGAGGAAGAAGAAGAAGAAAACGGACCGAAGTTGACACCAAGAAGGCTTATAATCATGGTCACGCCAACAAGCACCGATGATAAGTATCAAGGGGTGTTTCTGAGGAGACTAGCCAATACTCTAAAGCTGGTTCCTCCTCCACTGTTGTGGGTTGTAGTGGAAGGGCAGTCAGATTCCAATGAAGTATCAGAGATACTGAGGAAAACAGGAATCATGTATCGGCATTTGGTGTTCAAGGAGAATTTTACAGATCCTGAAGCTGAATTGGATCATCAAAGGAATGTTGCACTGAGGCACATTGAGCATCACAGGCTGAGTGGGATTGTTCATTTTGCCGGCCTTTCCAATGTTTATGACATTGACTTCTTTGACGAGCTAAGAGATATTGAGTAAGTTAAATATTGCCCTAAGTCTTCACTTATATTTATGTTCCTTATACATTGGTTATGAATGTCACTAGCTGGTCTGGTACTGTGATTGCAGTTTAGAGTCTTACACAACATGCCTTAATTAGTACAGAACATGAACATAAACATATACTACAGAAAGAGAAACCTCAGAAGATGGAAAAGTTTGGGGTTCCATCTTTTTCTGTTTCTTGGACTTGGCTGGTGGGTGGATTCCTCAAAGCTTAAGCAATGCTTAAACAAATTTTTAGTAAGCAGCTGGAGAATGCGATTGCTTAGCTGCAACAATCTGATTCTGAAGTTACATTCATACTAGAAATGTATAATTGGAAAACGATGGAAAAGAAAAAAAACCAACATCCATTAATTAAATCCAGTGACCTCCAACAGATTTTAACCGTTTGATTGTCTGACTTACTCTAAATTAACACTTGACTGAAAACAAAAACAAAGATTAGGTGGTTGGCTTTCTTGTTCCGTGAAGAAAACATTTGGTATTACTTAATCATCACTCTACGAAAATTGGTAATGTTTGTTTGTTAGGTACCAAGTTTTCAAAACGTAACAATCATGCTAGTTAAATCCTTTTTTTTTGGCTCAGAGAATTGGCGTTACCTGATGTTGGATAATAGAACAAAATTAACGACTGTCTGTAACATAGTATCTCTCTCAGAATTTTGTAAAAAAAAAAAAACAGAAGACAGGTAACAAACATTTGACAAAACGATTCTGAGGAAGGTAACTTGGGCACAATTAGGAAAGACCTGTTCTAACTAATGCAAGAATTGGTCAACTGTTTTAACCAATAAAGTGATGAAAATGTCAAGACCAAGGCGTAGTAAATATCATTGGATTAATTTGTGTGTTTTGGGAATGGATATTGGATCAATTTGTTGAGTATTTTATACATATGCAGGGTGTTTGGAACATGGCCAATGGCATTACTTTCAGCAAACAAGAATAAGGTTATAATTGAAGGACCCGTATGTGATTCCTCTCAAGTAATTGGATGGCATCTAAAGAAAATGAACAATGAAACTGATGCGAAACCCCCAATTCACATTTCAAGTTTTGGTTTCAACAGTTCAATTCTTTGGGACCCTGAGAGATGGGGTCGTCCTTCATCCGTTCAGCACACTACACAGGTATTACCTATCTACCACATATCCTTTTGGATTAAAGATTCAGTCCTTCCAACTTCTATCAAAGAAATCTCATATCTTGTGGCTGACTAACTAGTACCATTTATGTTCTCAAAGTAGAAGCTTCTGTTGATCTGTTCCCCTTTGCAATGATTCAGCCATGCAAAATAGACAACATATGCTTCTTTATCTACTTTTTATGCGTAGAAGGATACTTTCATGTGGTTTCAAAAAACTTTGGGGAAAAAAAAACAAGAATGTGGGCTTCAAAATGAAAATAGGATACATACTTTCATTTCATGTGCATACATATGAAGCTAATCACTCCTCCATATGCACCTCTGGGGCTTGGTGGGCCAATTATACCAACTAGTAGATGCGGTTGGAATTAATAAACTAATTCTGATTAGTAGACGTTTGGCACAACCAACAGCAACTGATTCTTTTACTTGTTAGGATTTTATTAGTGGGGAATCTGTGTCTTCAATATCAAAGTTGCAGAAATTGTATAAGTGGTTGTGTCTGATATCTAAACCTATCAAGGTAACTAAAAAGCCCCATGCATCTATATCCTCTGCCAGAAGACATAATGAAGACAAGCAGTAGAGTGGCACGGATAGGCCTAATCACAACCCTTTTTTATATATAAAAAAAAAAAACAAGCAAACAAAGAGCAAAAAAACTTGGAGGGTCAGTGGACGTATCTATCTGTTGATTTCTGACTCTTATGAAGGATATCAACTTAGTTCAATCAAGAGTGTGCTTCCCTTTAACAGTTTTGGAGAAGAAGAAATGTGATTTGTCATTTGTTTTTTTTTTTTCTCTACTCTCTGATTGTATTTGGGTTAGTAACTTATGAGTAAAGCTTTCTCTTGTTTGTTGTCCTTTTCATAGAATTCCATCAAATTATGGGTGTTTTCTTTTTTAAAATTATTGGTTTTTCATCTTACAGAACTCCATCAAATTTGTCAAACAAGTTGCACTTGAAGATGAGAAGTTGAAAGGAATCCCACCAGAGGACTGCTCTAAAATCATGCTTTGGCGTCTTCAACTTCCCATTGGCCAAAAAGCACCAATTGATGATCATAGCCTTCTAACAACTGCATCCGACATGGATATTAAACAGAGATAAGAGACACAGATGAAAACACAAGAATTAGAGAGTCACAAATTTATTAGAAAAAAATCCATTGTCTTTGTAAGCAGGACCACAATTCTTTTTCCATTGTAATTCCTATAAATTTAAATATTCTCCAATTTTTTTGGTTACCTTCGATATTGCTCCTTCTTGATGGTCCTATACTAGGGGTCTCTACAGACCAATCACCTACCTGAATTGGACAAGTCAAGGTCTTTGATACGCTCTTCCCAGCCAACGAACCTGAGTGTTTTGGTCAAAACGGGCTTGGATTTTGTATTGGTCAATTTTGGGCATAATGTGCTGTTATAATAAGGTAAACTAGGCAAAAACATAAAAACAATACAAGTTTATTACTTAGTGCCCGTTTGGTTTCTGGCTTTGGGAGCTCTGGGTAGGGATTGAACCCGATCTCACCGTTTGGTTGAAGAAAAAAATAAGGCGGGATCGGGATCGGGGTGGGATTGAATTCCATAAACCCGGGATAGAAGGCTTCAATCCCGCTTTTCAATCTCACCCGCGAGGCGCGGGATTGAAAAGTCGGGATAGGGATTGAAATTCCATGACGGGCGTGTCCCTGTCCTTTTTCCATTAATACGATTTTACCCCCATCCATATAAAAGGGTTTTTTTTTCCTGTTTGAGAATAGGCAGACTCGAGCCCGACACTCTCTCTCCTCCTCGTCCAACGTATTTCGTCTTCCTCTCCTCTCTTTTCTTCTCTTCTTCTTCTCCCCCGATTTCCTCTTCCGATTCATCAATGGAAATTAGGGTTCTTGACAGAAATCATGCTCTTCAGCTTTCTTCTTCCTCTTCTGAATCGTTTCCCCTTTGCCTTTACTCATCCAAACCCAAAAAAATTGAAAAGCCCCAATTTATACCCTAAGAACCCTAATATCCAATTCCGAAATTGAAGATGTAATTGGGTTATAATACATGTTTCAAATCTTGTTACCTGTCCATTTAGCTATGATTCATCACTTATTCAACTTCTATTTCAGTTGTGTAGGTGGATTGCAGTTTGAGGGCTCGACGGGTTGGTTTGAAGCTTGAGGGCTCGACAGGTAAAACAAATTCCCCTCTTCGTTTGATTTTTCTTTCTGGGTTTTGAGCTTGTTTTTAAATTATGTCTGTGCGCATCAACATCTTGAAAAAATTGATAGGAGTGTAATAGAGAAGTCTGTTCTTGTCTGTCCAGGCTTCATATGGATTTCATCTGAATTGAAAGGCCTAAATGATGATTGTGAACATTTTGAAAGCTTTCCGCCGGGTCACTTGTACTCGACCAAATCAGGTGGATTAAGGCGATGGTATAATCCTCCTTGGTTCTCTGAGGCTATTCCATCAATTACATATGATCCACTTGCTCTAAGGCATGCATTTGAAAATGTAAGGGCATTAATAATTTTAAATTATATAAGTCAATTATGTATTATTACTCCTCTGATGGAAATTCTTGAATGTAGGAATTTTTATTGGAGTAATTTATAGTTTATGGTACATATATATGCAGCCTGTAATCAAAAGGCTTATGACTGATGCTCCTTTTGGAGTTCTGTTCTGTAATCACCAGTTAAAATCAATGCTTGGTCATCTTCATTTTGAAGTTTTCTTCTTGAGAAAAAACATGGGTCTTCATAAGAAAATCCTGCAGTTAGGTGATTATGCTCCTAAATACGGATAATTCAATTGATTCTGGAAATAAGCCAGTAAAGCATAGCCTAGAAATATCAGTGTGAAATTTGTAGATACATTTCACTTTCTGCTGCCGTTCACAGGAAAATGAAATTTTTATGCATTAGTTCTAGGATGCATGCATACAATTCATTGTTGATTAGTTGCTGTTTTGATATAAATGCCATAGTTTGTACCATCTTGCAATAATATTACTAGCTTATTGGCATTTGCTATTATCATCTAAACTAGCTCAGTGGCTATACAAGTTGCAGCTAAAGAAGTTGCTGACGATGGATGTGAGGAGCACGGTGCAAAGACAAGATATTTCATTGGAATTCCTTAATGCCACTATTTCCATGGTTGCCGCCAAACTCGTCATTTAGGAATGCAATGAAGTTAAGGGAACTTTCAGTTAGGCTTGGGGGTCAAGGAGTAGGGTAGAGATTAAACTGATGTACAGATGATAAACCGTTGATAACATAAGAGAATACTTGTTTTTTAATATTATGGTCATGTTTTTATATGTTTTCCCCTGTAATTTTCATTCCCATTTTCCCTATGAGCAGGTATTATGGTATCTTTTCCTTTATGCCTTTTGGATGCGCCTCCTTTTCCGTGAAAATGGCCAAAATTTTATGGCCCTGATCTAGTTATCCAGCCTGCTTTGTTGGTTTGACTTGAGACTTGTATAGGTCAAATGTGTTAAATCATTCGTATGTTTGTCTTGGTATTGCTTATTTTCATGGCAAATGAAAACAATAGTAAGTTTGGATGTTATAAAAACAATAGGTTTGGATGAAAACAAATGAAAGAAATGGTATGTGGTGCACTCCTTGATGACATTGTGGTTTTATTTTTAATGTGTAATAGATGCTTTGTTTTTATGCAATTTGGATTGGGTTTCATAAAATAATACTTGTGAAAAATTTACATGCCCATCTAATTTTAATGCAATTTTTATGTCCATACTCATTTTAATGAAATTATGTTTTAGTTTCAAAAAATAATAAATGTAGAAAAAGTACATGTCAATAAAAAAATTTATGAAATGATGTCTTGGTTCTAAAAAATAATACATGTGAAAAACAAAATTAATGCAATGAGGTTTTAGTTTTAAATAATAATATATGTGAAAAAATTACAATTTAATAAAAAAAATTAAAGGAAAGTCAAATGACAAACCCAACAACCAAACACCAAATTCAAACTTGAGGGCAAATTGGTCATATTGTCATCTAACCCAATCCCAAACCCACAAACCAAACACAATTTTAGACTATAATCCCATCCCAAGCTCAAACCCAAACCCAGCAACCAAACAGAATGGCTTGGGATTGATCCCAGGCTCATTCCCATCCCACCCTGGGATCAATCCCAGGCTCAATCCCATCCCAGGCAATCCCACGAACCAAACGGGCCCTTAGTGGTTTGGTATTGGTGGGTGCTCAAAGGTTACATATATTTGGATGGGCCTTTTTTACGCAATTTGTTGGAGTATTTGGTTGTGTAGGTTCAATCTAGTTTTTCAAAACCAAGGAGTGCAGTGGAAAAAATTATTTGATATCATTCTGCTGAGACTTATTTCATGGTGCAAAGCTTCTCATCTTGTAGCATCCGTTATACAGTGTTGATGTAGACTGTTGGAACTGTGTTTTCAAGTATCTGTTGCCCCTGTATCTCATGCTTTATCAGTATACTCTGCCATATGTTTCCAGAAAAAAAAAAGAAAGTTTCTCATCCTGGTTTCCCATATCGATACTCTGATGTGTTGATCTGTGCAAATAGTCTTAAGCAGTGGCGAGGCGCTAATTTCACTCTTACTTTTGCATTTTTTTTATCACCAGAAACTTACTATCATTGGTATAATAATACATATACAGTACAATAAATGTTCATCCCAGGGCAGGCCAAAACAATACAATTAGCCAGCACCTGAGGATCTGGTTTTAGTATACAAAATATGCAAAAGTGGAAATGGCAAAGAGGCCAGCTAATTCGGTGGTAGCTTTCCTTTGGAGAAAGCTGATGCAAGAAAGTGAGCAGCCCGATTGGCTCTTCTCTTCATATGAATGAATCTGCACTGCAAAACACATAGAACTATGCACATCTATATCATGCAAAATTGCTTCAATGGACCACGACCTCTTCTTCTTCTCTATTGTTGCCTGAGTGATAGCCTCCAAACAGTCACCTTCAATGATTACAAGATTCCAAGCCCTTTTAGAAGCTAGCAGGACAGCAGATTGCAGCACCTCAGCTTTAGCCGTCAAAGCAGATGAGGAGAGCATCTTTATGACAACTCCAACAAGAAATTTACTGTCTTCATCTCTCGCAACGATTCCCCCGGAAGCTCTCCTTATTGAACGATCGTAGGATGCATCACAATTAAGTTTAACCCATCCCGAGGGAGGGGCCTTCCAGACTGAAGAAGAGGAATTATGAACAAACACAATGAAACGCCCGCATCCCAATTTGTTATTATAAAATATAAATAAAATATGAAAAGACTATGCCACAGAGCAACAAACAAATACAACATGCTAGGCATATAAATTTCACCGGCCACTCCGCCGAGAACATAAACAATATCACATAACATTAGCACATTACTGTTAATTGGAGTGATTGATAGGAGTAACCAGCAAGAATGGAGTGATTCTAGGTCTGACAAAATTTAATTCCTCGCAGAAAATCAATCAGATCAAAAATCAATGGTGATTAGAAGCTAAAAAAAGAAAAAAATATAAAAAAACGTGCTACAATACAAAGTGATGGGCAGACATGACGGCATGGCCGCCATGCCCGCTGGTCATGAGGACCAAGGCCGCCGCTGCCCGCAGTCATCACGTGATGCCCGCCCAGCAGTGGCAGTCATGGCCTCCTAGAACACGTTTTCTCCTAATTTTTGGTCCGTTAATCAAATTACACTCATTTTGGATCTGATTTAAAGCAAGAATCCTGTCAATTAAGAGGTCCACGAGCTGTACACTCCCAGAACTCTATAAATAGAGCCTCCCACTCACTCCAAAAGAATCATCAAGAGCTATTAGGCTAAATCACTCAAATTCTTTTAATCTTAGAAAAGCTTGGGGAAACTCTACTTCTCTAAGCTCCAAGCCCCCAAACACTCTTCTCTACTGTTACTCTAGCAAATTTCTTATGAAGTTCAACATCAACAAACATCTAGCAAGGAGGAAGCAAGAAGAAATCAAGGTGAGGTTGAAAAGTGAAAAAGAATTGGGGTTAGAAAGAAACCCAAGTCAAGGAGCTAGAGGAGAGCTACAAGAGGTAACCCTTGATTTTTTATTTATTTATTTTGCTGATATTTTAAGATGATTATTGCTGACATGATTTAATTTTTGGTTGATGACTTGTAAGAACTACGTGGGCTTTGAATCCTATCGCCGAGGTACATAGGTGGTTTCTAGCGGTGGAGACTCAAGCTAAATTATATTTATTTTCCAGTTTTGTTTTAGGATTAGGTTTAATTATTTTCCTGTGATTTTTGTTTCCACACTTGCGCACACACACAAGGCACACTATTTAACCCATCTATTGCACAAAGTATCGCCCCAACACGGGTAGGATGCTAACCCCTTCCTACCCGTGATGAACCCCCGAATCCAACAATCTATGGTTCGTTAGATTGGTCCCTTATGTTTTATGCCTAAGAAGGATTGATGCCTATGGTTTTTCCCTGGATTTTCCAAGTAATAAAATCTGGGTAGCGACTCCTTTGATTGTTGGATTGGACAAGAAGAAGTAATAATTTGAGGAGGCCGGATTTTCGATCGGGTCTTCTCAGTGGCCAGTGGAGTTTTGGGGAATAAAAAAGTCATTTGACTACTGCAACAGTGTTGGTTGTTCCTAGACCTGGTGTGGAGTACATGATGTTCTATGATGCTTCTAGTAAGGGTTTAGGGTGTGCCTTGATTCAGGAGGGTTTAGTTTTTACTTATGCCTCCGGGTAGTTAAGAACTCATGGGAAGTATTATCCGACCCATGGTCTAGAGTTAGCTGCTTGGATCTTTGCTATGAAATCTAAAGGCACCGTCTGTTCGGCGAGTAGTGTTGGATTTTTCACGGATCACAGGAGAGTTGCTTCTGTAGATGAGGATCCACTTCCTTATGTTTTATCTTCCTAGGTGGAGTTGAGGTCCTTGGATGCATAGTTGGAGGTGGATGACATCAGGGCTTTGCTAACCAGTTTTAGCATCCGACCGACCTTGTGAGACAAAATCATCAAGTTGTATTTCGGTGATCCTTACCTAGTAGAGTTGCGGGATAAGGCTTCTGGTGGAGAGAGTTCTAGCTTCTATATCCAGGAGGATGGTGATTTGATGACCAGTGATCAGTTGTATGTTCATGTTGTTGATGATTTGAGGAGATGGATCTTGGACGAGGTGCACAACGTGCCATATACTATGCATCCGGGTAGCACCAAGATGTACCTAAACTTGAAAAGTCATTTTTGGTGATCTGGTATGAAGAAAGATGTTGCAAAATTTATGACTCGTTGCATGACTTGTCAGTAGGTGAAAGCGAGCACCAGGCTCTTGTGGGAAAGCTGAGATCTTTGACTGTTCCGCTGTGGAAATGAGAGTATATCACTATGGACATTGTGATTGGATTACCGAGGATTCGAGTTCAGCATGATGCCATTTTGTTCATTGTCGACAGGTTGACCAAGTCAATTTATTCCTTCCTATTCAGTTGAGGGATACAATGGATAAGTTGGCGAGGTTGTAGGTTTCAAGTATTGTGAGGCTACTTGGAGTTTCACTATCCATTATATCGGACAAAGATTTGAGGTTTACATCCACTTCTAAAGAGTTTTAGTCAGCTTTGGATGCTAAGTTGAGTTTTAGTATTGCTTTTCATCTACAGACCAACGGGCAGTTGGAGGGTTCTTTTCAGATACTGGAGGACATGCTCCGAGCTTATATGCTCAACTTCAGTGGTTCTTGGGGTGAGTAGTTGTCGTTGGTTAAGTTGCCTACATCAATTCCAATTTTGGCATGGCGCCTTACGAGGCTTTATACAGGCAGAAATGCCGTAGTCTTACTGTCGGGTTGAGGTAGGGTTGAGATAGGTGTTTGGTCCGGACCTGGTCCAGGAGACGGTAGATCAGATCAAGGTGGTCAAGCTATGCGCGATAGCTGCTTAGGACCGACAACAGAATTTTGCTGATAGGCATCATCGTGAGGTGGAGTGTAGTGTGTCCTCTGGATAATTAATCAAGGTCGTCCTCTGGGAGCAGGTTAAGTACCAATCGCTTAATAATTCGTGATCGTCTAGGCAAATAAAGATTGGATTTGAGTAGAAAATAAATAGCTGAAATAATAAAGGTGGATTCTCAATATTCAAAAGATGTCTAGGACTTCGGGCGCTCACTTGCCTATTCTCAGATGCTTTACTTTAAAACATTGCACAGAATGATCATGCAGCATGCATGCATAAGCAGACTATGCAACCACAAATTACCCTAACTCCTGAATTTTCTAAGTTCATTGAAAGATAGTTGATTAAACAGAATAAATAACCCACTCTCGTGGCGAGACTTAAATCCTACTTAGCTATTTCAACTTCGTGTTCACTAGTGAAGAAACAACTAAGGCATTCATGCACAGTCAACTTAAGCAAATTATATTCTTCACCAGAAGGTCTTTCTTCCTCAAGGTAAGTTCCTAGTGTTCAACCTATGCATATCCAGCAGATTATTGACGTTGTCACTTAACAATTCTCTACCTAGAATTTATACTACCTAATGGCCAGTTAAATAGCATAGTTAAGTGCCCTAGGATTGAATCAATGAACAATAGATCATTTAGGAATTAAAAGCAATTCATAAAACAAATAGCATCATTGAATAGACAAGCTACCTCCCCTAATTCTTAGACTTTAAAGATTTAGCTCAACATAACAAGAGAGAAGAAAATACTTATGAATTTCATTCCAGGCAATGATCAAGGAATTACAAGAATAAGAACTTGAGTAAGAACTTGAACAAAGCTCTAAACTGAATTTCCTTCCGCTTCCTTGAAGAACTGATGAAGAACTCCTCTTAAATTTGAGAGAGAATGGAAGAATGAGAGAACGAGAGAGTGTGAAGTGTGTCCCTTCCTCCTAGAATGCTAAGGTATTTATAGGCTAGGAAAGGGTGGTTAGGATTTCTCTCTTTTGAATTCAAAACTAGGATCTAATCTAATTAAATTCAAAAACAAACCTTTTGAATTTAATTACATGGATAAATAACAAATAAATAATTCTAATTTAGATTCAAACAATATCTTCAAAATATCCTTGGAAAATAATCTTGGATAATGGAAATTTGAACTTCTGAATAGCTGAAAATGCTCCGCACATGCAGGTTGCGCATAGGAGGATAAATCCTCATATTATCTTCAAATCTATCCAAGATAATTAATCATCTTATCTCTATCTTCCAGAATCTATCCAAATCTTCCAAATCCTTTTAATTTAAACCTGAAATCATCAAAAGCTAAATGTAGAGTTTATTAAATCAAAACTAAATGAAAAGCTAACTAAATAAATAACAATTTAATAAAACAAAGCCCAAATCTATAAACTAAAGGCCCAAAATGTGTGTATAACTCATACACATCAACACCCCCAAACTTGAATCTTTGCTTGTTCCTAAACAAAATCAGTGAAAATTAAGGACAAGGGTGAAAAACCACACTGCTCAAATTAACTGAAACTGAAAATAAAATTGCACAAGATTGTCGTATAAGTTGTAAAAGGGGTGTCAACCCAACCTATTCCTCAATTCAAGTACCAAAAACATGTTAGTCCCAATTAAAACAAAGCATAACCAGATAGATCGAATTATGCCTACTAGCACTTGATACTTTTTTGGATTTTGACGCCTAAAAAAAAAATCAAATCTCATAAGCAGAATCACTTTTCCAATCTCCACTAATAAATAAGACACTTTCAAATTGGATCAAAAGGGCTTGTGCATGGTTGTAATGGGGCTAAGTTAGAGCTAAAAAGAAAAAGGGAATAAAAGGATAAACAAAAATGTCACTTAAAAAAATTCATCATGTCAGTCAAAAAACATATTTTCTTCCTTCCTGGATTGGCTCAAACTGCATAAGGAGGTTGTGCTCTGATAACTGGGTTTGGAGGCATAGGGAGGTTGTGCTGAAGTGTTGGCATGCTTTTGCTTCTTTTTTTTTTCGAAAACCCCTTTTATGGGTGGTTGTCTGTTTTCTCTTCTTTTTTTCTTTTTTTTTTCCAGCAAATATTTTCGTACTTCCTCCATCTTCTTATTCCATCCTAGAGCACAATCGACAGATAATCATACAAGCGCATTGTGGTAAGCATGTTGTGAGCCTATCGCCATAATTCCTTCAAAAATATGACTAAACAAGAAGATAAATTTCCTTGAAGTGACAAAAAAAAAGGATTAGTTTGAAAAGAAAAACAAACGATAGCCATGGACTCAATGGGCATAAGGTAGTTGTACGGGTATGAAAGAAATATTGGCTATCGTGAAAAAAACCCAAAAGGTGGTGACAATGGAAGAATAAAACAAAAGGTTATGATGTGTTTACAGAAAAAGAATTAGGTGGAAGAATAAAATACCTTTATCATGTCCGCTCATCAAGTGTCATATGTCAAATTTCGCCTCGATAGGTCCAGTGATTCTGTTCTAAGATTAAGAGATAGCGTCAAAGAGTTAGAAAAACATAGATGTTGGTCGACAAAATTAATCATATGGTTAGGCCTTATTAGATTTGTTTCCAACATATTTAAGGCAAAGAATGAGAAACAAATTAAGTTGGCACAATTAAATTTTGAAAAATGGCATATCTTGATGCATCAATATTCCAATTGTCAGCAAAATTCAAGAAGTGAGAAAGTAAAAGCCAAAAACTAAAGTTAGGGCCTGAATTATTTGCAATAAAAGAAAATAAAAATGAAAAAGTAAAATGAAAAATTAAAATGAGGAAATGAGGATGAACATGCACCCCCAAAACTTATTTTGGACAGTTTCCTCACTGACCAAGAATGTACAAAATGAAAGCATAAAAATAAGATACGAAGAACCTGTTTGTGCCTACACAGTCTGGATGTGTACTGCAAACTCCGGCAGAAATACCATCGTTATTGCCTTCAATTTGCATGTAGAACATACAAACAGGAAATATGGGTTGCCTCCCACACAGCACTTCTTTAATGTCTTGTAGCTGGACCCCACACTGGCCATCCTAGTGTGGATCAAGGAGAGGCTGAAGACTTTGCATAGATTTCGATGCCTGAAAATTCTTTCTTTTGCCTTCAGTGATAGGATAAGACTTTCAATTGAAGGGCACAAGCAACTTCTGCTGCATTTCGATCCTTTGCGGTTCTACTATTGGTTGTGCATGCCAAAATGGGATCCATAGGGTCTTTCTGCGAAGAAGATTGTTTTCTTGCTTCGTCAATCACTTCAAGAAAATAGCACGAATGACCTAAAAAGTCGTTTTTCTCTGCTTGTAAAACGTCAAAGCTGACTGTTTCAGTTCCAATCTTGAAGGTTAACTTCCCAATTTGAACATCAATTATTGCTCCTGCAGTTGCCAAAAATGGACATCCCAAAATAATCTGTGTTTTAGTATCCGCTTTTACATCAAGGACAACAAAGTCCATCGGGATGAAGAACTTTCCAACTTGCACAGGGACATCTTCAAGGATACCAACAGGACGCTTGATCGAACGATCTGCCAGCTGCAGTGACATCGAAGTTGACTTTATATCCCCCATATTCAGCTTCTTAACTATGGATAGTGGAATGACACTAACACTTGCTCCCAAATCACACAACGCCCTTTTGATGCTAATCTTGCCGATGTTACAAGAGATAGAGAAACTCCTAGGATCTTCTAACTTTGGAATATGCTTATTTTGGATAATAGCACTACATTCCTTAGTTAATGATATTGTTCCAATTTCCTCTAGATTTCTCTTCCTTGACAAGATCTCTTTCAAGAATTTGGCATAAGCTGGCATTTCAGAAAGGACTTCTGTGAATGGGATATTCACATACAACTTCTTAAGCACCTATAGGAATTTGCTAAATTGTTGATCATATTTGGCTTTCTTTAATCTTCTAGGAAAGGGAATAGGGGAAACATATGGCTTCACCTCTTCTTCTTTCTTTGGTTGTGCTTCTTCAGACACCTTCTCTTGCTCAGCATGGCCATGCTGCTCCTTTTTATCTTCTTGCACAGACTTCGTGTGCTTAGTCGGTGCAATCATCTCATACTGATTTCCACTCCGTAAGGTTATTGCGCAACATTGCTCCTTAGGATTTACTTCAGTATGCGCATGCAACCTATTCTTGCTTCCAGCTAGTTGCATCTTCAATTGGCTAATCTTTGAAGTTAGATTAGCTATTAAGTCTATTTGCTTTTGTTGGAACTCCAATTGTAGGCGCTGAGCTTCCATCTGTTGGCGTTGATTTTCCTTCTGTAGGCATTGACTTTCCATAAATGAATGCATAAATATTTGAAAGTCATTCTTTGGTGGTTGTGGAGTTGATTGTTGAGATTGAGGATTATAACCTCTTGTAGGACACCCTGGAGGTCCTCTACTACTACCTTGTTGACCACCCTAGGTACTTCCATTCTGATTGGGACAAGCAGAGTGTGCATGAGCACCCCCGCAATTTTCACACGGTCCCTAGGTTTCCTTTCCTCCCAGGCTGTGCAAAAGATAATCCACCTTTGAGTGCAACAAATTTATAGCCTCTAGCTCCAAAACTCCAGCGGCCTTCTTCATGGGCAGTCTTTCAACTGGCCATTGGAAAGTGTTAGCCAAAATTCGGTCTAAAAGCTCGAAGGCTTCTTCAATTGGCATTGTCATTATTGTTCCTCCTGCTGCAGCATCTATAGTTCCCTTGATTGACTCACTTATTTGGCATAGAATGTTTCTAGCAGCATCTAGTCTGGCAGACCATGATGTGGGCACCTTCGGAGCAAGTCTTTGTACCATTCTCATCCATCATATAGAGATTCACTATCCTTCTGAGCAAAGGTTAAAATCTCATTTCTGAGTTTGATTGCCTTGCTCGGTGGGAAGAATTTTGATAGGAAGGCTTGTGACAAGGCGTCCCATGTCTGAAAAGTTCCAGCTGGAAAAGAATTTAGCCATGCCTTTGCTTTATCCCCAAGAGAGAATGGAAATAAGCGGAGGCGGATGGCATCAGCGGTCACTCCATTCATCTTAAAAGTATCACAAATTTCCAGGAAACTTTGAAGATGTGTGTTGGGGTCATCCAAGGCTGATCCGCTAAACTGCGATCCTTGCACTATGCCGATCAGCGAAGGCTTGAGTTCAAAGTCGTTCGCTTGAAGAGCTGGGCAAACAATACTTGGTTGCAAAACCTCAGGCCATGGGATGACAAAGTCTCGCAGTTGCAACCTTTGATTCACTGCATTGACAGGAGGATCAACCTGCACATCTCCCCTTCCTCCAGGTCGAATTTCATCGCCCTCAACATGAGGAGGTAGGCTATTGTTCCTCACAGTGTTGTTTCCCATATCTTCTTCTGAAGAGTCTGTTTCTTCTTTGTCAGCTCTCTTCTCCAGGAGTAGTTTTCGGAGAAGCTTGCACGTCTTCTCGATTTCAGGATCAAGTGGTAAAGGCGGTCCCTTACTTCTTGTCCTGATCATACACCTGCTAGAGCCCTGTGGAAAAGAAACAGAAGGAAAACGTAAATAATAACAGGCCAAGATTGACCTAATTACTAAGACAATTAATATTAACGCCGGTCCCCGGCAACGGCTCCAAAGACTTGAACGCTATTCTGCAAGTGCACAGATAGTTGTAGCAATCAAGGTCGTCCTCTGGGACCAGGTTAAGTACTAATCGCTTAATAATTCGTGACCGTCTAGGCAAATAAAGATTGGATTTGAGTAGAAAATAAATAGCTAAAATAATAAAGATGGATTCTCAATATTCAAAAGATGTCTAGGACTTCGGGGGGTCACTTGCCTATTCTCAAATGCTTTACTTTAAAACCTTGCACAGATTGATCGTGCAGCATGCATACATAAGCAGACTATGCAACCATAAATTGCCCTAACTCCTGAATTTTCTAAGTTCATTGAAAGATAATTGATTAAACAGAATAAATAACCCACTCTCGTGGCGAGACATAAACCCTACTTACCTATTTCAACTTCTTATTCACTAGTGAAGAAACAACTAAGGCATTCATGCACAGTCAACTTAAGCAAATTATATTCTTCACCAGAAGGTCTTTCTTCCTCAAGGTAAGTTCCTAGTGTTCAACCTATGTATATCCAGCAGATTATTGATGCTGTCACTTGACAATTCTCTACCTAGAATTTATACTATCTAATGGCCAGTTAAATAGCATAGTTAAGTGCCCTAGGATTGAATCAATGTAGATCATTCAGGAATTAAAAGCAATTCATAAAACAAATAGCATCATTGAATAGACAAGCTACCTTCCCTAATTCCTAGACTTTAAAGATTTAGCTCAGCATAACAATAGAGAAGAAAATACTTATGAATTTCATTCCAGACAATGATCAAGGAATTACAAGAATAAGAACTTGAGTAAGAACTTGAACAAAGCTCTAAACTGAATTTCCTTCCTCTTCCTTGAAGAACTGATGAAGAACTCCTCTTAAATTTGAGAGAGAATGGAAGAATAAGAGAATGAGAGAGTGTGAAGTGTGTCCCTTCCTCCTAGAATGCCAAGGTATTTATAGAAAGGATGGTTAGGATTTCTCTCTTTTGAATTCAAAACTACGATCTATTCTAATTAAATTCAAAAACAAACCTTTTGAATTTAATTACATGGATAAATAACAAATAAATAATCCTAATTTAAATTCAAACAATTTCTTCAAAATATCCTTGGAAAATAATCTTGGATAATGGAAATTTGAAGTTCTGAACAGCTGAAAATGCTCCGCACAGGCAGGTTGCGCATAGGAGGATAAATCCTCATATTATCTTCAAATCTATCCAGGATAATTAATCATCTTATCTCTTTCTTCCAGAATCTATCCAAATCTTCCAAATCCTTTCAATTTAAACCTGAAATCATTAAAAGCTAAAGGAAGAGTTTATTAAATCAAAACTAAATGAAAAGCTAACTAAATAAATAACAATTTAATAAAACAAAGCCCAAATCTATAAATGTGTGTATAACTCATACACATCAGACCGACAGTAGAATTTTGCTGATAGGCATCGTCGTGAGGTGGAGTGTAGCGTAGGTGATGGGACATTCCTCCGTGTTTCTCCCTAGATAGGTGTTATCCGGTTTGGAAGGTAGGGCAGGTTGAGCCCTTGTTTTTATTAATCTATGTAAGATCACTGTGTGGATTGATCCGTCGGTATATTTTTTACTTTTCAGAGGGCCTGTCTTGCATACACGATGTATTCCATGTCTCAATGTCGAGGCGTTATCGACCTGATCTGAGTTATGTCATATTCCCGACAAAGTTGGAGGTTTCTGACAATTTAACCTCTTGTTGAGGACCGGTGGAGATTCTGGCTCGAAAAGTGCGGCAGTCGAGGAGTTTTACTATTCCTATGGTTCGGGTTAGATGGAGCCGTCATACTTTGATGAGGCTACTTGGGAGGTTCAGTCCGATGTGGGTGAATAGTGTTCACATCTGTTATGTTCCTTATCTCAAAATTACGAGGATGAAATTTTATTAAGCGGGGTAGAACTGTAACCCCGACTTTAGTTAATTAATTTTTATGAAATTTTCGAAATTTTTGGAGTTTAATTTCCAATTTTTATCCTTGAGGAAGTTTCGGGAATTTATGGTCAAGGAAAATATTTTATTTCCTTGGAAATATTATCGTTATGCTGGATTTAATCCTTAATCGGGTTTTCTTTTGGCTTTTAATTGTGTTTTGGGGTGAAACACGAACATAGTTTCGGGATAGGCCAAACATAAAACTCAAGCTTGGCCTGCATTTTGACCAAGGGAATACGGTTGACCGCACCTTAGACCAAACGACATCGTTTTAGTCCTAGCCGAAATCAACCCTAACTCTAGGGTATAAAAACATCTTTTTCCCTCTCTCCTCTTTTTCCCTTCCTTCTCCCTGCCGAGTTTAGGCGCACTCCCTCTCTGCTCTCCTGATTTGTGCCTCGACGGTTACCACTCTCCCCATTCCTTTGTTTTCTTTTTCTCTCTAGTAACCACCTGCACCCGCACCTAATTCCTCTCCTTTCTCTTATTTCCTTTTTCTTTCCCACATCTTCTCTCCCCGATTCGCCACCATACTTGTTCTCTTCCTCTCGATTACACACTGTCACAGCCGCCCTTGTCTCTCGTCGCCTCTGTCACCAATCGAGGTCGCGGCAGCCGCCATCAATGCCATTAGTCAGATAAGCCTCCGACTTTCCTTTCCTCTCTTTTATTCTTTTGGTTTCGGGTAATGGTGGTTTGATTGTTGGTTTTCATGTTGTTTGGGTGACGGCGAGTGTGTGGTGGTTGTTTTTGGATGGCGGTGTTGAAGACGGTGGGTTTGTGTGTCGGGTATGATGGTTCGATTGTTGGTTTTTCAACAGTGTGGTCGTTGTTTTCCGGGGAGTTGGTGGCGGTGCTCGGATTGGACTATTTGGGCTCAATGGAATTCGCCAGAATTGAGATTTGGTGGTTTGGATCCGACATTGACTTGTCACAATTCGAAATCCGATTTCAGTGTGTATTTCCGACGACTAGGGATGGTTTCCTGGCGAAGTTAACTGGAGTCTGACAAATACGAACTATTCCGGCGAGGCAGGAATTTCACCAGCACTAACGGATGTTATGGACATAGCAATGTTGAGGCGGAACGAGGCTTCGTGTTTTGAGGCAATTAATATGGCTGAGGTGAGGAGATATAAACCTTTGTATGCATTACTGCCTACAATACTTAGTTAATAGACATGGTACATGACATGGTAATTCTTATCTGGCATTGGATGTTGTATGCATGTATGGCTACTATGTTGATGTTCTTGTTTGCACTTTGTATCGTAATGATGATATCTCTGATGCTACGTGCCTAATTATTTTTACTATGTGCATGTGTGATATAATATGCCTGCCGAGCATGATTTGATTTGTTATGTAATATAACATATTATATGATTTTGTGGTTTGTATGCTGAACTATGGGCCAGAGGCCGGGACTCGAGAGTAAGATGTTAATTCACACAATCCTAGACAATTATAACTTAAGGCACACATAACTCTTTGAGCATAACTGAGCATAGCGTACTAAAAGAATGCTATTGTAGGGATGTTGACCCGTTGATTTGAGTGGGAAGTTTACCCCTCTAGATTGCATGCGGGATGGCATGGTATATGCAGTTTAGCATATGGTCAGATACAGCACCTTGGGGAAGGATTGGATACACCCCTGAGTTGTTGACCGTTTTTATCTCCCCTTTTTCTCTCTCTCTCTCTCTCAGTGATTGTATTTGGGCTTATGCCTTGATTGTCTGATCAGACATAACCGAGCTCGACGCACACAGTAGAGGGCCTTGATAAAATACTTAAACCTAATAAAACATTCATCACCCATAAGTGATTAAACATAAAAATAATAAGATATTTTTTGACAAACGTGGAATAACAAACAATTATCTCTATGTTGTGCACTGTGGCTTGTTTTGTGCATTGTGGCTGCTATTGCCTGATTTCGGTGTAATTTTAGTTGATTGGTATTTGAATAATTTGGTTTATTTTTTTATGGTGAGAAGTGGTTTGGTCTCACCCCTCACCTTTTACATACAGGTAGGTTGATCGTGGATCAGGGATGCATTCAGGTAACTGTGCCTACTTAGTTTTAGGTCGGATCCACAGTCGGCATGCATATTTTGTGAACTTTGATTATGTTTATGCTTATCTTCCGCTGCAACTCTTTGTGAGATTTTTGTTTAGACATGATCTTATCTTGTTCGTGCCCGGGAATGATAAAGGGTAATTTGGTCATTTTATAATTTATTTATTATTTATATTAATAAATTGGGATACAGGTGTTTCACCAGGAATAACAAGATTTATTCTTCATAAATTTGCATGTCCCAAGTGTATATCTAACCTTATACACCTTTTTAACTATCATCCAACAATCAAAAGAGTCGCCACCCTGATTTTATTTCTTGAAAAAATTTAGGGAAAAACCATTATGCATCATTCTCTTTCTTAGGCAACATCATAAGGGGCTAATCTTTAGCGAACCAGAGATTGTTGGATTTGGGGGTTTGTCACAGGTAGGAAGGTTTTAGGCACCTACCCATGTTGGTGCGAAACTTTGTACAATAATTGAAGAGTTGAATTGTATGCCTTGTCGGTGTGTGTGCATAGTGTGGAAACAAATCACATAAACAAAAATTACAATAAATCTGAAAATAAAAACGAAAATAAAACATAATTGAGCTTGAGTTCTCACCACTAGAAACCACCTACGTACCCTGGCGACCGGGTTCAAAGCTCAGGTAGTTGTTACATGGCATCAAACAACAATCACTTCATCATCAGCAGCAGCATCATATCATCAACAAATAAGCAGCAAAAACAAACAAAAAGGAATCTAGATTACCTCTTGTAGCCCTCCTCTAGCTCTTTGTCTTAGGGTATTTTCTAACCTTACTTCTCTTCCACTTCTAAGCTTCGCCTTTGATCTCCTCTTGCTGGCTCCTTCTTGATGTCTTTCACCCCGAAATTCCTCTAGAATAGCAGCTCTAAAGAGTGTTTCCAGGCTTAGAGAAGTAGGGTTTCTCCAAGCACTCAAGCTTATGGGGTATGTGTAGAAAAGAATTTGTGTCCTCTTCGATGTGAATAGGGGGGTTTATTCATAGTTTTCAGGGAGTAAAGAGGTCGTGGACCTTATAATGAACGAGATTCAAGCTAAAAATTCGACCAGAATCGAGTAGGATCGAATTAATGGTCGAAAATCTCGAAAAATCACATAACAGGGACGCATGAACCCCAGGTGCCCGTGGTCATCACAACATGACCGCCAGGTGCCGGCGGTCTTCTCTACTTGGCCGCCAGGCATGGCAGTCATCACGAGATGGCCGTCCGCGCCTTTTTACTGTTACTTGTTCTTTCCTTTTTTGGTTCTGATTCTCATTAATTATCGTTCTGATTCGATTCCCACGCGCAAAATAAAGTGTATCAGACCAGAATATACTCCTTCTTTGATGGCTACTCCTCCTATATCTTCTTCATATCTTTAACACACCTTAGATTCACTCTCTTTTACATAAACGCACTTTCTCTTAAAAAGGTAAATTTATTAATAATTTTGCACGAAAATCAGAGTTAAAATTAAACTGCAAAAAAAAAGTTTTATGGGCCAATACTCTTGGAGGATCCATATTTCATTAACTTAATCTCTAAACATATTTCTAACCCAAGATTAAATCATCTAATTACCTTTGGGTCAAAATACATATAAAGTTCGAATTAATAAAATGTCCATACTCTACTAAATTAAACTTTCAATATATTTCTATCCTAGGATTAAATCATCTAATTAATTTTGGGTTTAAAACACATCAAAAGCCTAAATTAATAAAATATGGATGGTCTAAATTTAGGTGTTCACAACAACCAATACCGAGTAGACATGCGGCAACTAATAGTTACAGAATAACAACATAGCTCTAAGAACGAACGACCTATAGTGCAACACTATATGAACTACCATTCCATTAAGTTCATAACATATATTGGTCTAAGACTACAGTATGCTATATGCAATAATGAATAATCCCACAATTTATTGATTTTAGGTACATGCTATTCATAATTGTAAATGTTTGAATTTATCTAGAGAGTGGAAAGAGAGAGGATGGGGTTGAAGTAATCAGGAAAGAAGCAAAACAGTGGTAAGTGATTTGGTTCCGCTTAAGCAAGGTCTCGGGTTCGAATCTTTGTATATGCAGAAAATCTCAAATGGGAGACTCCCTCACCAATCCATAACTAGATGCACCAACCGAGTCAGATTCGGATTAGTCGGAACAAAGTTCCAAATAACGAATGAAAACCAGATAGAGGAAAGAAGCAAAATAGATTGGGATTGGCAATTTTTATTATATATTTTGATTACAACCATTCGAGTTAAATAGGGAGTGTAGATTAATTGAACATGTTAGATCTTGTTATCCTCTACAAAGAGAAGCCGATCCTTTTTGCCTCCCATTAGTTATAGTCGTCAAGATGCTAAGGCAACTATATTTGCCAGTTTGTAGAAGAGACCATGATTTTACACTAAGTTAGCCAGTCAAGCAATGCATCCTCGAGCATTTAATTATGGTCCAGAAAGCAGCTGTAGAGGTCAATCAACAGACTTCAAAGACATCCTGCAATTGTTTGTTTAGGTTCTTTAAAATGATCATTAACCACCGGGGGTGGTGGCCCAATGGCAAGGCCTTCAACCTGCCATCTCTAAGACTCGGGTTCGAGTCCCGGCGCTTCCAGTCAAGCCCCATAGTGTGATGCGGCCGAATATGGCCTTCCACACGGTGGGGTGCTGGCCGTTGAGCCCGGTATTATGACGCGTAGCAGGTGAGGGTGTCCGCTGGTGCCCCGATTGGGCGGTCTCTCCTATGAGGAGGGTCTAATGCCAGGATGTAACCGGTATTGACCGGGGCCTGGACCGACAGGGCGATGATGACACCACTGATGCTTTTTTTTTTCTCGACAAAAAAAAGTGATCATTAACAACATACCACTTTAATTTACTGACCCAAGCCAAGTACAACTTCTCGAACTACTACAGTGAGGTACGTACGACCTTTTAGATACATCCATACCAGTAATGTTAAAAACTTAAAACCAAGTGTCGTGCATGGCCACCCCTGACTCATACCATTGTGCAATAAACTTGAATTTAGTTGTTCGCAATTAAGATGTATTGGTAATTGTCCACTAACAGCAATGCATGGATATTGAACAATATAAACATACTAGCCTTAAACCCCTCGCGCTGCTTCGAGTCGTATATATTTTTTTTAATGAAGCGTCCCAACCCGTATTTACCAGACACAGTAAACACGTACCAAAACTACTCTTATTGATAGAACAGACAGTACATCTCGCAAATACAATACAACAGCAAACTGTATATTACAACTGTCACCCATATTCGGGGACCATTATTCAAGCAACTCACTCTAGCTCAACAGCAGCAGCAGAAATCATATGATACAGCAACAGAGGCAATTAAGAAAACAGCAACACAGCAGCAAATATAATACAGCAGTGGAAGACTTATATGCACATGCAAATGGTGGTATGGATCCGGAGTCAAGTGGTGAAGAAAGCAACAGCCAACGAACATCGTACCTGAACTACGAACAAACTTAACCTACGGGATGAAACCCCGTAAGCGAGGGGTGAGTCCGAAATGCTCTCCGGTGCATTTAAGCACAATTATGGATAATCAACAATATGCAACAGCCATAATACTTAAGAAGAGAATACCAGCAAAAGACAAATCAGAGATACAACCAGATCATGACTGAGCCAAGGCTAAAAAAAACTTTATTATTATTACCAATTTTATCTTCCGGGCCCCGTCACTGGACAAGATAGGGTAGTACCAGGTTATCAACTAATACCGGATGCCAGGTCAAAGAGAACAAATCGGGATCAACATCCCAACATAAAAAACCGGGATCAACATCCCCAAACTAAGTAACCGACCATAACATCACAGAATTAGTCACAAACTATCTAGTCGTACCACTACTTTCCACGTGACAATTAAGTCATCATCTCAATTCCAATAACCAATGCTCATTTCTCAATTTTCCAATATCTCAAGTTATCCATCAGCCCAAACCATCAACAATTCCATATCATCAAATATTCATAGGAAATATAATCAACAGTATCTCAGCACACAACAGTTCAATCGAACAACAAAACACAACAAGTATTACAGGCAGCATATCAAGGGTTATCCATCCTCACCATAGTCGATTTCAAATTTGGAATTGCCCAACAGATTCCAAGTCCGGTTCCTCAAGAAACTGCTCGTTATCAATTCCTATATCAAACAAATAATATGCACACATAAGATGTTATGCAGATGCCATGCTAATACTGTATGCCGTAAAATAAATACTGACTCGTCTCGGTTACTGCCTCGGGTAATTTTTCCGTTATCATCATCATTCACCATTTACTTTCAAGTGTCAAAATAATTTACCATACTTATACCCGGATATTATTCCGGTATAATACTTTGATAATACCCCTTCTAAAATTATTTTCTCAAAAAAAATATTATGACACAGTAATAAATCTAGGTAAGTATAAATTATTTTAATTTCCATATTATTTCCAGAATTATTATTCCTTCCAGGCTTATATATATATATATATATATATATATATATATATATATATATATATATATATATATATATTTCTTTTTCTCATTTTTTTTAAACGGATCTGGGCCAGTCCAAACAAATTTGAACCAACCCAGACCAACCCAGGAAAACCAACCCAGGTCTAAGCCCAGACCAAGCAACAGGCCCAAGCCAAGCTTGGCCCAGCACCCGCGCAGCTCAGGGCTCAGACCCAAGTTGTGACCCGACCACGAAACGGGTCAAGTCCCTCGTAAACGGGTCATCACCCAAGCTTACCACAAGAGCAGCTGCGGCGGTGAGGCGCGAGGGCGGCGACGAGCAGACGACGGCACGAGGTGCGAGCACGGCAACGCGGAAGAGGAGGAGGCGGCGCGCCGCGACTGCAGGTGGGCACGGCAGTGCGACGGCGACGAACCAAAGGAAGGCAGCCGACGGGTTCTTGGCTGCCGGTGGCGCGTCGTGGGGTGGAATCTGGCGGCGGTGGTCGCGTCAAGACGGCGACGGCATGGAGACGACTATGGTGAGGGCGGTGGAGTGTGAGGTGGCGCGGGTCACTTCCTCGTGAACAGTGACCGTGGAGAGGGGAGGAAGGTGACAGTGACGTGGCAGTTGCTGGTTGGTGGGTGGTGTTTTTGTTTTTGTTTTTGTTTTTCTTTTTCTTTTTCTTTTCTTCCTTTTTCTGGTTTTGGTTTTGTGAAGAAAGGAAGAGAATGAGTTTTCTGGGCAGTTAGGAAAATTTGCAGAGGAGAGTAATGTGGTGATGGTGTGGTACTGGAAAGTAGAAGAATCACAGGAAATAAACGTGCATGGTGCTGGTTAGGCACGGGTTAGACAAACAGCTCATAGGCGTCACAGGAGAACGCGGCGACAACTCAATTATGCACTACTGTGCAATATGTGAGGCGAGTTCCGTTCGGACCAGAAAATAACCATTATACCCCCCTTGACTTTATTTCTGGTCCGTTATCACGAGGATAAACCCGACTTTTATGAAGATTCCTGGACCCGAAAAATTCCAACTTTGGTCTATAAAATCCGCAGACAAATCTGAAACGCGGGACAGGGCTCGGTTTCGGAATCCGATGCTCGGTTTACCATGAACTAATTACCCAAGATTAAAATCAATGGTAAACAACTGCGTAAAAATAATTTACGATACTGGTAAAAATGCAAAAATTACCCGGGCTGTTACATGTAATTTGTTAAGATATTGAATAATGGCATATATACTTTTTTGGCTAAAAGTTTGAACTACAGTTATATATATAAATTTTTTATTTTAGCATTTAAAAAAACTCATATTTTTCATTGGTGTTTTATTATTATTAATCTTCTAATTAATAAATATTTCATTTTGTCAGCATCTTTTCCATCTTTTCCTTTGTCTCATGTCCCACTTCACAAAAAATACTCCTATATCAACTTTAATATTTTTAAATAAATTTTATTTGGTTTATCATCAAAAATAAATTTATTTGGTTGGCTAATTAATTGTCAATCAAAAAAAATTAATACTTGTTATATTTTCCTACCGACTCATGCACCCAATACCAATTCTGTTGGGATTTATATTGCATATCAATACCAATTTCGATACTCCATCCTATTAACTTAGCTTTATTCCTCGCCCACTTAAAAAATATGCCTAACAAAAAATTATTCACTAATTTGTGCATTTCTTCTCAAGCTTCTTAATTTTTCGAAAGGATTTGACAACTAACATATAAAACCACGCACGTCATACTGGATGTAGAAAAGATCAATAGAAAAGGAATAACACACTCACAAATGAAATCATCATGGAGTTTAGAAAAGTGCCGTATAATAGAAATAATTATACCCTCACAACAAATCAAGAAATAATTGCAAGGTCTATAATTGAGAGCATTATATAATTAAATAAACACATAATAATTTATCTCAATCTCTTAAGTTCATGTAATATAATTATTGAAATATTATCATAAATTCTCATGAAATCCAATAAAAAACATTTAAAATATGGCACATGGATTTAAATTCTGAATCCAATATTACTGAGAACAGGAACAAACCTTTGATATTATAAAAGCTTCATGTATCACGAAAAATGAAACGCCCCGACCCGTATTTACCGTACACAGTAAACACGTGCCGGAACTGTGACAACCCAACCAAAATAAGACCAGCATACAGTGTATTTAACAGGAACACGGGCTCAACAGCCCAAAATAGAAAACATCATAAATAACTCAAACGGCCCAATGGCCCAATAATAATAAAAGTATGCACAGCGGAAGACTTAATAACTCACATAAACACTGTATGCGATACTAATGCAAACTATGGATCCGAGCCCTGTCCAAGGGATAACGCTGCAGCCTGTCTGGAATGCATCAACCTGTACCAAAAGTAACTAATCCTACGGGATGAAAGCCCGCAGGTGAGGGGTAAGTCCGAAGTGCTCACCGACGAAGGAAAGACAATCAATATGCAACTAAAAATTACTCAAGGTCCAAAACAGGTAAAAACCAAAAGACTCAAGTAAAAATCCAATTATCCAATTTTATCTTTCCGGGCCCCGTCACGGATAAGCTAGGGTCGTACCAGGTTATCAACCTGTTCCTGGTGCCAGATCAAAAAGAACCCAGGGATAAACATCCCAAATATAACAAACCGGGATAGACATCCCAAGCATAGACATGCTTATCACACGAACCCAGATCATGGCCACCACAAAACAGTCTCTAACCATCCGGTCGTACCTCTACTTACCACGTGACAATTATATTACCATCGTCAAAAACCAAACTCAGGGATCGACATCCCTAACCAAAATACCGAGGATCGACATCCTCGTCACAATTCATTAATTATTCCATTATACTTAAACCAAAAGACGCAAGGATAAACATCCAAAAACCAACATGGGATAAACATCCCGAACCACAATCAAGACAATGGGATAAACATCCCGAAACCAACCACATAATACTCAACAATGCAATAATCATCAAAACATAATGACCGAGTAATATAGGCACATATTGAAGGAAATCCATCCTCACCTTGGCCGATTACTCAACT
>JAKUCV010001875.1:95903-172300 GCA_028386065.3 Turnera subulata
TTTTTTTTTCTTTCTTTTCTTTTTTTTTTCTTTCCTTTTTCTTTTTCCTCTCTTTTTTTTTCCTCTCTTTTTCTTTTCTCTCTTTTTCTTTTTCTCTCCTTTTCTCTCCTTTCTCTTTTTTTTTCCTTCTCTTCTTCTGCTCTTCCACCGGTCCTCTTCTCTTTTTAAAACCTGAAATGTTACTATTACTCATGTGAGAGTAATAATACAATTCGTCTGTATTACGGGCGAATCCGATCCGGACCAGAAAATAATCGATACCCCGTAATTGTTTTTCGGTGTGATTTTTCGAGAAATTCCGAAACCCGAAAAATACCAACTTAGTTCCGAAAAATCCACGGGAAATTCACGAGCGCGGGAAAACCTTCGGTTTCGAAAAACGACTCCCGATTTACCTTGAATCAATTACCCAAGATTAATTCAACAGTAAATCACGGTAAATAGACTTTTACAGTCCGGTAAAAATCCAAAATTTTTACCCGGGCTGTTACATTGTATCTTGTTATGATTTTGCTGGAATTTTACTTCGAAAGTATTGTGTTGCCTGCATACTACTGTTTATCTTTCGTCGGTGAGCACTTCGGACTCACCCCTCGCCTGCGGGGTTTCATCCCGTAGGATGAGTTGTTCGTAGTACAGGTACGTGGTTCGGCCAGCTGCTGTTTCTGCTTCACCAGTCCCCGGATCCATACCTCCGCTGCATCTCATTCTAAGTCTTCCGCTGCTGATAATTTATGTGATGTTGTATTATATATTTCTGCTACTGCTGTTGTGGTTTGAATAATGGTCCCCGGGTTCGGGTGACGGATGTTGTATTTGAGATTACTTGTACTATATGTTATTTTGTATGTACTGTTTGCTACTATAATAAGAACAGTTTCGGCACGTGTTTACTGTGTACGGTAAATACGGGTCGGGGCGTTTCACCAAGGGCGGTGCAACCTCGGCACGGCGACGGCAGGGACTGAGCGGCGACGCCGAAGAAGCAGATCCGCCGGGTTCCGCCACGGGTCGAAGGCGCGTCACGGCGCTACGGTGGACGGAAGGCGACGGCGACAGCTGGGACGAGCTCGCAATGGCACGGCGAGGACGACGGTGGCGGCGGTGGATCGAGCTGCGGCCCAGAGCTCTCCGACGTGTACAGTGAATGCCCGGAGAAGGTGGTTACTGTTCACCATGTTATTTTCCTTTTTATTTCTTCTATTTTCTATTTTTCTCTTCCGATTTTCTTTTTCTTTTCTATTCTTTTCTTTTCTTTTTCTTTTCTGTTTTTTTTTTCATTTCATTTTTTTCTCTATTTTTTTTCTTCTTCTTCTCTGTATTTTGCTATTTTCCTTTTTTTTTCTTTTTTTTTCTCTCTTTTCCTTTTTTTTTCATCTCCTTTTCTTTTTCTCTCTTTTTTTTTTCTTCTTCTCTTCCTCACCCGGCTGCCTCCTTCTTCTTCTTCCTTTTTATAAACATAAAATTACTATTAGTCTTGTGAATTTCCAATAATTCAATTCGTCCGCATTACGGGCGAATCCGATCCGGACCAGAAAATAACAGATACCTCCTTAGTTATTTTCCGGTATGATTTTTCGAGAAATTCCGAAACCCGAAAAATACCAACTTAGTTCCGAAAAATCCACGGGAAAATCACGAGCGCGGGAAAACCCTCGGTTTCGAAAAACAACTCCCGATTTACCTTGAATTAATTACCCAAGATTAATTCAACAGTAAATCACGGTAAATAGACTTCTACAGTCCGGTAAAAATCCAAAATTTTTACCCGGGCTGTTACAGAAAAAATTATTTTTTTCTCCCCAGTAATTAATTAACTACCGGTTTCATGTCATATCTTTTTTTAGAATTACTTGGTTTGGCATTAGAAGTATATTTATTATAATTCTAAAAAATATTAATTATGTCTAAAAATATAAATGATATGTTGGAAAAAAATTACCTAAAAGATGCAGTTGGAAAATAGTGGTCAATATAGATAGGAAAAGATTTTGGCATTAAAAAATCGATAGACACGGAGAGTTGCTATAAGTTTTTGCAAAACCATCCTCAAAACTCCATTATACCAATTTTAGTGGATACCACATACTAAAGTTGATGCAAGGTTGTTTTGGGATGTGCCACGTGTCACGTCCGAAAATTCTCATGTACCAACTTAAATTATAGTATTAAGTGAAAATGATATATTTAAAAATATTTATAAATTATTACGACTAAATATGATAATCTTAATAGAGAAGGACCAAAGTTAGTATTAAAAACTTTGGGCCAATACAGATAGAATTATACCATATTAGAGTTATATTTGGTGTGTAAAATGTGTGTGCTACTTGGGTGGAATTTTGACAAATGTCAAAACCCCTACTTATTCAACTTTATATATATGTATAGATAGATTATGGTATCTTTTTTCTTCCTTTCCTTTTCTGTGTTGGTAAAAAAGAAAAAGGGCATCTCACCCAACTTTGCATAGACCAACTCTGCGGCATTCTGTCTAGACCTGGCAAAACAGGTTTCGACACGACAACACGACACGAACCCGACACGAAATCAGCATGTATAGATCAGAGATTTTTAACCCGTTTAATTAAATGGGTTGACCCGACACGACACGAAAATTAGCAGGTCAGGTCGCGGGTTGACCCTTCAACCCGATGGGTACCTATTTATGACCCGATTATATTTAGGGTCTATATATTTTACTAATTTAAAACATGACTTATTTACTATTTAAGGCCAAAATTATTAAAATTATCCAAAACTATTGTCATATATGATTTTAAAAAATATTAAATTATGATTCTACAATTTATAATTATATTTAATATATAAAAAATCTAATTATATACCTATTTATTTGAAAAATGTGCAAAATAGACAAACTCCAAACAAATTTATAGACTTCCTAGAGTTAACAGGTAACCCGCAGGTCAACCCGAACCCGACACAATTATAAACGGATTGATACGACACGACATGATTATTAAACAGGTCAGGTACGGGTTGAGAAATTAAAACCTGTTTACCTGTTCAACCCGACACAAACCCGACCCGTCAACACGAATTGCCAGGTCTAATTGTGTCCCTAGTGATATATAACTAAAAAGTTTAAGCCCTCTACTCGACTCAACCATAAGTTATAAAAGTACACCTCAAATTACGAAAACATGTTTTGAGCAATTTCACAAGAAAGCTCCAAGACGAATGTCGTCCAAGCTAAAGCAAAACCAAAATCTTATCTATATGCTTTAACTTATGATAATACTTGCAGTGAAGCCACCACATGGTATCCTTTCCTGATTCATGATCTTCTCCTCCCATCTCTTTTCAATTCCTGGCCGGGATAGATAGATAACTCACATCAACTCTGGTTTTCAATTTGCACAAATTAAACCCACTACTAGGGGGTAGTAAGACTCATAACGTGATATGCTGTTAGGTAGGCTGATAACAGATGTGGCCCTACTGGAGTCAAAATTAGTATCAAATGCTGGCCCAGCTCAAAAACCTACTACAACCAATAATTGTATGAGTTGTTGAAGACTCCAATCCAAGTATTATATGACATGAAGGCAACTAATTAATTGCACTTCCATTATGCCTTCCCAATTTGGTTTATTTTAAGCTTTGTCCCACCACACGCCAGGGATTATTTCGCTAATCATGCCAGCCTTGTCTCACACACCTAAATTCCAACCACAGATATGGATATTTTTAATAAAATAACTAGAGGCATATATTATATTATAAAGGGAAAAAAACACTTTTTAAGAAAATAGGAATTTTATATAAATGTGGGGTTAGTCCGTAAGCGACTTGGTTGTGTTTAAGCGATATCTGGAGTTAGAGTCGTCGTTTATGTAGAAAATTTCATTGGGAGACTCACCCACCATACCCATATCCACCACGCGGGTCGAATCCGGATTAGTCGGGGGCAAAGCTCTACTCGGATGGGAAAAAAAAAAGAAAATATGAATTTTATCAACTGTGGAAGACGTCCATGTGCGCCTGCATTGCTTTGCGCCTCTGCTACCGTAATTGATTCATAAATTCAACAGTTGCAACGTGCCAACAACGGCTAGTATTCTTGCATGAAGATTATCCACCCACCATACACCTGATTAATTTTATTTGGCTTTTATTGCACAATTTGTAGTAACAAAAAATGGATCCGACTAGATGATGTGACAATTAAGATTAAATGTTATAAAATAAAGTAAAATCAGTACCGTTATACTAAGGAAGTAGATTTATCATTTCGTGATAAACTTATCCTGAGTTGGACGAATTGGGATAAATTTACCACCATTTTTTTTTTGTAAAAAAAGAAACATGAGAGAGACTCTTGAGAGAACAAACTCTCTAAATTTATCAACGTATTAAGTAGGCAGTTGGTAAAGATATTTGTTATTGCATAAAATGACTTTTTTCAAATAAAGAAAATATCCATATGAGGTATCAAATTGATAGGGAGAGGTAGCAATCTTAAAATTGCAAACTTGTTTTTCTTTTCCTTATTTTAATCCGAAACAAGATATCTATAGAAAGAGTAAACAAATTAAAACATGTTTACAACAACTCCTTCGGCACCAGCTCGATTTAAAAAATAATTTCAGGGAGGTGCAGAAGCAATATTTTTACTCTCTCCCAAAATGAAATGATAATTCTAACCAAAATGCATCCGGTTATATCGCGTGTGGAAAATGTATTTGACAGAGTAGGTATCAACTTTTAGTAGGAAAGTGACAAAACCGAATTTGGAGAAAAGATTCAATTAATATAGTTTTTTTTGACTTGACATGGTTTCCAATTCAAACCATTCTCGGAAGGTTTTCTTTCATTTGTCATTGCTAAAGTATCTCAATTTATTTTACTCTTCTAGTAAATCTCTCCCGTCTTGGTCCCAATTGGAAGAGTCGTCTGAATTAGCTAAAAAATATAGCTCTATTTTTTTAATTCCAATATTGAGAATTAGAATATCTGGTTAGATTGGAAGTTAATTAAGTCATTATTGCCTAATCCAACATGCAAATTCTACTTCTAATTTTTACACATTTTATTATATATTTTGACTTGGCAAAATGTTGCCCACAATTTGGTTCGGGCATATCCATCACACACTTTTTAATAGGTTACAAATATCCATCAAGCTTTTACTACGTTTTTCAGTTATTTACAATAGCGCATCAAACTTTTAACTTTAAAAGAACAGAGAAGATAAAAAAAATAAAAAAAAAAATCGGGAGCGAATAACAATTTGCCTAACATTATAGGATGTAGTAACATAACATTATGAGCCCCGCAGGTTTATCACGACGAAATAATAACTTTTCATCTGCCGCTGCCGGCATAGGACCACCGTAGATGAATTTTTAGTTACTTTTTGTGCTTCTTTCTGCCGTTTATTAAAAGAAAAAAAGGCGCACTGTGTTCCTATTCCACCATTTGGCTGCTCTGTCACTTTTTAAGGTTTTACTTTCCTTTCTTTTCGGGTCAGATCTAAACTGTTTGTAATAGTACTACTACTACTGGTTAGTATTATTGGGTTTGGTCGTTTTTTACAGGAGTTAAACACCTTTTACATATCTCGAGTTTTCATTTTATCCCGATCGTATACCCCGGAGTTTTTGTGTCCTTTATGTCCCTCGAGTTTCAATTTCTGTCCCTTTTGTGTACCTCGGGCAGTTCAGACGATGACATGGCCATCTGCCCGGGTCCACTTGACACGTGGCATAATGCCATTGGTGCCATATGGAATTTTGTGTGGGACCCACAAACTAGAATATTTGAGAAATAAGGTGGGACCCACAATAATATCCATTTGGTGCCAATGGAATTGCGACACGTGTCAAGTGGGCCCCGGTAGAGGGCCATGTCATCGTCCGGGCTGCCCGAGGTACACAAAAGGGACAAAAATTGAAACTCGAGGTACATAAAAGGGACACATAAACTCTGGGGTATACGATCGGGACAAAAGGAAAATTCGAGGTATACAAAAGGTGCTTAACCCTTTTTTACAGTGGCTTTTGTACTGTAGTTGCTGCTTTGCCGTCTGGAAAACTGGTACTATAAGGCTTGAAACTTTGTTACTACTTTGTATTGTAGTGTTGGTAACTAACTAGTAGTAATAACTGCTACCCATCATCATCATCATCCGTGAAGTCTATCGCTGTTTGTTCGTTGTGTTTGGGTTTCACAGATCGTTTTGCACCGAAAGAGAATGAGTTACCCATCAACGGAGGGGTGGGTCCCATTTTTACCAATTCAAGAACAGAGTGGGGTCTCACTTAGCTAAAAACACAGCTGGGTTCTCCCTCATATTCTCTCCCTATCATTGAAATCTCCTGCTAGGCAAAGATCTGTAAGCATATATCTCCTTTCCCTTTTCTTCTCTTTTTATTCTTTTTTTCAAAAAATACCCATCAAAAACTCCTTGATATCTTTTTGGGCAGCTATTGTGGTGTCTTTCTCTGCAGACCTCGGAGGAAGTAGACGTATCCTGTGAATTCACCAAAGGGAAAGCGCGCACCTTGAGATCTGACCACTTCGCTTACTGGTGCGTACTTTTGCTTTTCTTTCTCTTGTTCATGGACCCCAATAAGAAGATTGTTTAGCCCTTTTGTTTTCACTTTTCTTGTTTTTGGTTTTATTATGCATTTATACTTGTTCCTTCTAGCTTCTTTTTTTTTTTTTTTTTTCCTAGCAAAATGGGTTCTTGTTGCTTGGAACTGGATATTTGTTTTGTCGGTGGCCCGACTGAAGGTGTGTGTGTGTGTGTTTTTTTTTTCTTTTTCCCGTTTCCATTTTATTTCTCTGGTGTGGTGGCTTTCTGTTTGGTTCCTGAGAAATTGTGGGGATGATTGAAAGACTGGGAATTTGCCACTTATTACATTCGTCAGCACACGAGGTTGAGAGCAGAATGTAGCGGGTACTCCACTGTCTTAGTGACCTGCTAACAAATCGGACAGAAAGAAACTGACATGAGTTAACTGCCTGATGATCCAAAACCAAAAAAGAAAATTTGTTTTTCCTTTTTTTTTTATTTAAAATTGCTAAATGGTAGGACGTGGTTCTCATACAATTTTGTTCCTTTTTTTTCCAGTCAGTTTGTGCCCATCACGTTATCTGCTGCTCATGTTTCTGTATTTCTCATGATTAGTTAGGATGCGTTTGACATGCTAGTGTCCATCAAGGCTTTCTTTCCTTCATTCCCAAGATTTAAAGTGCTATTCAGTTTGTTTACGTTACGAGAATGCATTTACACAAGGTAATACTTGATCCACGATTTGAGGTTCTGATTCCTTCTTCATTCTACTTTGTAGAGGGTTGAACTGGGGAATGATAAGAAGATGGGGAGGAAAGGAAAATGGTTTGCTAGTGTGAAGAAAGCTTTCAGCCCCAATTCCAAGCGGAAGAAGGAACAGGTACTTATATCGATGCCATTTACATGATGACTGTGAGTAATTTTTAGTGATCTTGGATGGGTTTTACTGATTAATACCATGCTTATAGAAGCTAGATAATTCGGAGAAGAAGCCATTTGTTGAGCAACATCAACTCGATCCTGATACCACCTCCTCTGAAAATGTCAGACAACTGTCTCCTCCTCCTCAGCCTGAAGAATTGAAATTGGTCGAAGTCACAAATGAACACAACAATCATGCTTATTCTCCTCCACTTTCAACTGATATCGCAGCTGAACCAGAAGTTACTGCTCCACAGACCACCGTTGAGGTTGTTCACCTCGCCAAACCCAATAAATATGCTGGAAAATCGAAGGAAGAACTTGCAGCAATCAAGATTCAGACAGCATTCCGGGGATACATGGTATGCGTTCTGGTGCATACAATGGCTGGCTATAGTTTTGGAGAGAAGGGAAATGTTGTACATTGGACTATTCTCTGCTTTTTTATTCGAGTGGTCGTAGTGTCAATTGAACAATTTTCATCTTTTGCCAATATTATGCTGATCCAGCATTCCTTTTATATGTTTTTAGTCAAGGAGAGCATTGCGAGCTTTGAGGGGGCTTGTAAGGCTGAAATCACTAATGGAAGGGCCTACTGTTAAACGCCAAGCTACACATACCCTTCGCTGCATGCAAACTCTGGCCCGAGTGCAGTCCCAGATTAATTTAAGGAGAATCCGGATGCAAGAAGAGAACCAGGCTCTCCAGAAGCAACTCCTGCAGAAACATGCAAAAGAGCTCGAGAGTTTGCGGGTATGTCCTTCATTAATTTTATGATTTTGTCATCAAGGGTTCGTTCAATGACATTAGATGCAAAGGTTTTAGGATGTTGGAATCTAATTGTCATGTTCAGTTTTGTGTTATGTCCAGAAAATTAACTGATGTGAACTTAAGTTGATTTATTGAATTGAACCTAAATTGGGATGCTTGCAGTTGCAGCCCATTTCTTGTCTGCTAACAAAGATAATGTAGTTGTTTATTTTAACCCTCCCTTCTGTTGTATATAAAATTGTTTGATGTTGCAACAGATGGGAGAGGAATGGGATGACAGTCTGCAGTCGAAGGAACAGATTGAAGCTAACCTGCTAAGCAAGTTTGAAGCAGCCATGAGGAGGGAAAGAGCAATGGCGTATTCATTCTCTCATCAGGTGACTAATTCCTCTTATCTCTTAGGCCGGCTGCTGGCTCAAATAGATGAAACAGCTTATTGAGCAATTTATGCTCTGAAAAATATAAAATCTTGACGAATTCCACCCAATTTTGAATAGTTTAGTAACTTCACTGCACGAGTAGATCATCTGCCTTATCATTTTCAACAGATTGTGGTTTCATGAGTAAAATAATCGCCGAAAACAATTGTTTGGCATGATTTTAGATCCGTGGTCTCACTCTGAGATATTACTATCATTGTTTCGTTACATATGTTATGACTGAATTCAAAGGTTTGTGCTTTCAGTTACCTGCGATCTACTAACTCCCAAAAAATTCCTTTACAGCAAACCTGGAAGAATAATTCAAAATCTGCAAACCCAATGTTCATGAATCCAGGCAATCCCTCCTGGGGTTGGAGCTGGTTGGAACGATGGATTGCTGCCCATCCATGGGAGAGCAAGAGTGCGACAGAGAAAGGACTGAATAATGACCACTCATCTGTAAAAAGTGCTAGTCGGGGTAGTATTGGAGGAGAAATCAGTAAATCTTTTGCTCGATATCAGCTCAATTCTGATAAACTGTCACCAAAAGAAAGTGAAAGGCCAAATCAAACAGCTGTGTTAAATACCCCTCCAACTCCTAAGCCAACTACAGTTGCTAGGAAATTGAAGTCAGCTAGCCCGAGAAGCAGCTTTGGTGGTCCTGATGATGACGCTAGGAGCATTGCCAGTATGCAATCAGTTGGATACAGAAGGTATAGTATTGCTGGGTCATCAGTGCGAGATGACGAGAGCCTTGTAAGCTCTTCAACGGTGCCAAGTTACATGGTACCTACTGAGTCTGCCCGAGCAAAGTCCAGGTTGCAAAGCCCTCTAGGGGCTGAGAAGAATGGGACACCTGAGAAGGAAAAGGTTGCCATGGGCTCTGCCAAGAAACGCCTTGCTTATCCACCCTCTCCGGCAAAACCAAGACGGCACTCCGGCCCACCAAAGTTGGAAAGCAATTTCAGTGAAGTGAAGAGTGTGACCAATGGAGATGGCATTTGATCCAGCACTTCTAGTTGTTGAGGAATTCATAGGAATCTGCAGTTTCTCTCCTTTGGGAAGTTGGAGGAAAATAGGATAACAAGGTCATTCTATTTCCTCTTCCTGTTGAATATTTATTCTTTGCGGTGGTGTTGTTGGCTTGGGGTGAAAAATTGTCTCTTGGGTTGGGTTACTTCTTTTCCGGGCATTGCTTAAAATTTGTTATTTATCCATTTGTTTATATATTCGTATTTTTCATTGTTTGGGATCTTGAAATTTGTATTATGAAAACATTGTCCACATTTACTTCATTCAAGCAGCTTAATTTCTCCACGTAGAACAACCTTTTCCGATCGATCATATGAACATGCTAATATCCAGGAAGTTATTCTCAAGAAAAACTGGAGGAGGTTTGTCGTAAACTTGTAGTGTAAACCTGAAGGTTGGACAGAGAGAGTGGTTGGCAGCTCTCTGGAAGCGCAGGTGACAGATCGGGCAGAACCAGTTTCTTGGGGAAAAATGTCACGGACACAGGATGGCGCAGCGGAAGGACACCCAATGTCCGTGCGGCTCTAGGTTCAAAACGATACCTAGATCAACCTAAGCAAACAAAATAATAAAAACACAGGAATTGGGAGAAATCTCCTTAGTATTATTGCTCAAAAGAATACAACAACACACACAACCCAACACCTCCTCATGTTATTTATAATAATACTTGATTGCTCTCCAAGTAATCCTAACAAAATCCACTCACACTAGGATTCTTATCCCCCACTACTATTCTTTATGGACAAGGATTAGTCAAGTCCAAGCCCACAATGACACAAGCCCGTTACATAATTAAGTGACTAATTTAACTATATAACAAACCCTTCACCAACAATCCAAGTTGCACACGGATTTGGCTCACACTAAGACTTTGCGTGCCTAAAAATCCCATTGCGTGACAAAAAGCTGCTGGATCGATCCGATTCCGAACTAACTACCCACTGGAAGGAACACAAGGAAAATATCTTGTAGCTAAAAAAAATGTTATTTCCATACAGAAAAATAATAATTCATAGCCCGAGCAGCACAATAACTTTCTGTGTCCACTTCAATCAAAATCACTCGTGCAAGAGGAGTTATGCAGGTTACTTGAGGAGAAAAGTCTGCCATTCTCAAGGTTGGTACTTTTGGTGTTTTCTTGTTTCAGAAAGTTTAGGGAGCATGGTTTAGGATGCATATTTTTCTCTTCCTCACATTTATTAAAATTTTAATTTTAATATTTAGTTATTTTACAGAGTTTATGTAAACTATTTTCACCTTTTAAGTATAAATTTTCTTAAATTGGATAAAAGTTAAATTGCCATAATCGAATATTTCTTATATATAGGTAAATTATAGTAGTAATTAGATTTTGAATGGAAATAACGTTTCTTTTTTTCCGACTAATATTAATATATTATTAATTTATTAACATTCATTAAGGGTAATTAGGTCAATTTATTGGCTTTTCTTGTTTTTATTATTATAGGAGACTGTATGTCATTTATGGGGTTAATTTTGTTTGGCTTGGACAAGTCATTTTTTATGTTACTATTTAAAATATAATATTTTTATATTATATAGTATTAAAAATACCAATTTTTTTACCTAGTATATTCTTGCCGGGTTTAAAGGAGGTGATCTTTTGGTTGTAACTAATGGAATACAGAAAATTCTTAGAGGTGGAATATTTGTATATGTGGAGGCAATTTTAAAATATAATATTTTTATATTAAATGCTGCATTTTCTTAATTTTTTTATATTTTTTAACCAATTATTTCAATCATTTTGATGTTATTGTTTGCATATTTCAAGATTCCATCAATATTATAATAAATATTTTTGGGGTAAATTAAATTTCGATAAGTGATTTTTCAAAGGGAATTAGATTTTGCTAATTGACAAAATGGGTCAAACCTACAAAATTGTTTTCCATATTTTTTAAAAAATTCAATGCGTTATCTATTTTTGACATGTTCTCAATTTTTAAGAATTTTGTAGGCTACTTTATGTCTGGTGGCTAAATTGTGGGCCAAAATGTCACTGGATGGGGCCCCGAAGGCACACCGGAAGCCCATGAGCTCGGGATGTGTGCGAGGTGGTTGGGCTTATCATATTTAAATTTAAAGTGGCCATTCAAATTTAAATAAAGATAGGTGCTTGTTTGAATTTAAGTTAATTTGAATATTAGGTATGATTTAAATTCGTTTGAATTCAAATGAGGTGGTTAAAATATATAGGGTTTGAATTCTTATGTGTAGTGCATGACATAGGAGGGAAAAAGTATGGGAGTGTATTGTATTCTTTCACCATTAATATAATACACGAAGCTTCTCCTAATTCCTTTCTCTCTTCTCTTCCAATTCTCTCCATAGTTGTGTTTTTAGGTTGATCAAGCTAAGGCTTGAACCGTACGGGCATCTTCCGCAGCCCTAAACTCTGTGCCCGTGACAAAAAGACACTTTAACTCTAGGACTTTTATGAACACGATGAAATAGGTTCAATGGCTTTTCTTCTTATTGTTTTTATGTATTTTACTTTCATTTTTTTTTGTGTTTTCTTCTCCTTTTTTAAAGTTTTGGGTTTGAATACTTTAATGTTGTTTTACATAACTATTAATGATATATATGTAACCTTTTAATTTTTGTCCGGAAAATCCCTTTATATATTAATAGTTCCTTTTAATGTAAATTTTCTTTCCATAAGTTGAGAGATGGATTGTAGGAACAAAAGTGTTATTCATGTTTTTTTTTTTAATTTTAATGCATATCGTGCTCATCTATTGTAAAATGTTATTTGCATCATCTATTTTAAACCCGTACTTAATTAGTTGATTTCTAAGCTACAAGAAAATAACATAGGTGTAATTTTATATTCTTTTGTTTGATTTATAAATAATTTTTTTTAATGCACTCTTGATCGAATTTGGCAATGTAATTAGTTTATATGTTATAAACTATTTTTAAAATTTGTATTAACTTCTAAACTAATTTTCAATCTAACTTAAAAAAATAAAATCAAAAAATTGATATTATTATAAGACATTATTATAAATAATTTTGAGTTAAATTTTTAATAATAAATTTGGGAAAGTATAAGATATTTGGTTAAAGTATATACAAATTTCAGAAAAATAAGACATTATTATAAATAATATAGAGTTTAATTTAAAATATAATTTAAAAATTCAATTAAAAAATAGTAATATTATGTAACAGCCCGGGTAAAAATTTGGATTTTTACCGGGACTGTAGAAGTCGATTTACCGTGATTTACTGTTGAATTAACCTTGGTAATTAATTCAAGGTAAATCAGGAGTCGTTTTTCGAAACCGAGAGTTTTCCCATGCTCGGGAGTATCTTCCTAACTAACCGAGCCTCGGTTTTTATTTCCGAGAGTTGGTCGATGTTCAGGAGGGTTAATCGGATTTTCCGAGCCCAAGTCATATTTTTGGACTCGGGACGAAAAATTACGTCTATGCCCCTGTCCCCTTCCTTTTCTTCCTTTCTTTTCTTTTCTCTTTTCTTTCCTTTTTCGTCTTTTCTTCCTTCCTGCTCCCGCGTGAGTTTTTGTCGCCTCTCCCGTGAACCTGTGTAGTGCTGCCCGTGAACTGGTCGTCGTCATGCACCCCCCTTCTCTGCCTGTAAAGCCACGCCTACACCACCAAACCACACAACCAGTTCCTTCCCTCCCTCTCTTCCTCCTCTTCTCCTTTCTTCCTCCTTCTTTTTCTTCTTTTTCCCGCGTCTCTTTCTCCTTTCTTCTTCCCCTACCTTCCTTCTTTTCCTTTTCTTTCCTTTTCCCTTCTCCTCTTCTTCACCCGAGCTCGCCTGCACCTTCACCACCGCGCCACGAGCCACCTCACACACCGCCACCAAACGCCCATGCCGTGACCACCATCACCTCCACCACGCAGCACCACCACCAACCATCACTCACACCGCCCCCATACACCCGAGCTCCAACCTCCTTCCCTTCCTCCTCCGCTTGCCACCCGGCTCTACCTCATGCGACGCCGACCCGGAGTCCACCACCGCGCGCCGCCAACCAAGCCACCAACGACCTCCACGCCTGCACAGCCACCAACTGCATCCGTCTTGCTGCTGTTCCGCCACTGTTCGCCAGCAGCTCTTCCCGCGCCGTGCCGCCTGCCCGTCGCTCCAAGCCCGCCTCGCCATCATCCATGCCGCCCGCGCAGGTAAGCATGTAGAAGATGACACTGTTATGCATGGCTGTTTTGTTTTCATGCATGGGCTAGTGGGCTTAGGCTTTAGTTTGGGTTTTTATTGGTTATAGGTTATGGTTTGGGGTTTGGGCTTGTTTGGGTTAGACTTAGGTGTTTAGTTGGGGTTGGTATTGTTGGTAGTGGGCTTAGGTCTGATGGGTTAGGGGTTTGTTTAGATTTGGGCTTCGTTTTGGTTGGGTTTAGAGTTGGGTCATGTGGGCTTGGGAGTGGGCTAATGTGGTATGAATTTTGAATATCTGGGCTGGCACTATTTGGCCCAGCCCGGAAATTAAAAATAATAATAGATGATAATAATAATAATAATAATAATAATAATAAATAACAATAATAAAAAATATATGTAAAATATAATTCTGGATATATATATATATACATGATTATAAATACTTTGACATATTATTATTTTTGAGAAATTAAGGTAAATGTGATAAGGTTTATATCTCTTATATATAAAAAAAATTATGATATTGTAAATAGCTTTAATATATACACTATGGATATAAATGGTAATATATATACGGGATATGACTATTTTTGGAAAATTAAGATAAATATTTTAAGGTTATTTCAATAATGATATGGTAAGTAATTTTTAAGGAAATTATTTTGGGAAATATATATATTTACGGTAAATACTATCTTTTAGGGAAGAATATAAATACCTATGAAAATACTTTGAAAGGAATTTTAATTAAAGTATGGTACCGGAATTATATTCGGATATACGTACGGTTAAATATTTTTGGTAAAAGATAATAATAAAAGATAAGTAATCGGGATGGGTTATTTCGTAGTATTGGCATCATAGTATACCGATTATGTGCATTTATGTGAGTACATATTGTCTTATGGTATAGGTTTGAATATCGGGCAGTTTCTTGTGGAACCGGCTTCGGACCGATTGATGTTTCCAGAGTTGAGTAATCGGCTAAGGTGAGGTTAAGTAAATATTTATATACATCCCGTGATATCAAGTTGCTGTTTGCTTACTGTGTTCGATGTTGCTGGTATGATACTTTGTAGCTGTGTATGATTTGTTTTGAGATGATTTTGATTGATAATTGTTGCCGTTGATGTTGTTGAAATTATTATTGCTGTTGATATCATTGATGAGGTTGGAATTATGGTTATAAGTAAGACTATTACTGTTGTTGATTGTCAGAAATGTGTAAGCTGGGTACCGAGGGTACTATTATGGGAATAGTTTGGAATAAGTTTATATTATCCAGACGAGCGGAGAGGCTGCGAGCCTGCTCGGGATAATGTGTTGATGATTGGTTAACAGTATAGTGGTAACAAGACTAAAATGGTAATCTTAATAAACTGGATACACTTAGACATCTAGTAAGTCACAGTTAAATGTTGGAACAGCCAGATGGTAGTCTTATTTTATGGTGCTGGGGGAGAGTGTGCTTGGGGTCTGCTCCCTGTCTGTACCAGTTATTTATATTTAGGCGCTGGGGGAGAGTGTGCTTGGGGTCTGCTCCCTGTCTGTGCCAGTTATACGTGGAGGTACCAGGGCGGGGTCCACGGGCTAGCTAGCTTGACTACCAGGCGACGGCCATCATCTAACTTGTGATAGGGGCCCTGATAATAAAATTGGAATAGTGTGTCTAGAATCACATGTGTGTCATTTAAGGTTCGTGAGAACCTTTGTTAGATGTTGGTGATGTGACTTGGGAATTTACGGTTGTTGTTTATGTATATTTGCTTATGGGTTTTACCCGGTGGGCACTTTGGACTCACCCCTCACCTGCGGGCTTTCATCCCGTAGGTTGAGTTATTTTTGGTTCAGGTGTATTGCATTCCAGACAGGCTGCGGCGTCATCCCTTGGACAGGGCTTGGATCCATTAGTTGCATCATGGGTTGCATACAGTGTCGTTGTGAGTCGTTAAGTCTTCCGTTGTGCATATTATTATTGTTGTTGGGCCATTGGGCTGGTTTTGTCTCTTAGGATGTTTTTATTATGGGCTGTTGAGCCCAGATATTTGTTGTGTACACTGTATACTGGTCTTATCTTGGTTGGGTTGTTACAGTTCCGGCTTGTGTTTACTGTGTACGGTAAATACGTGTCGGGGCGCTTCATATTATTATAATATAATATTTATATATTGTAGAACATTAAAAAATACCAAATCCCGTTACCAAATATCACCTAAATGTTCATATTATCTGTTTTGACATTCCAGCACTTCCATCATTATCTTCATATTTTGTCACTTGATCCGATGAGCACTTGGCTTTTTTGGGTAAAGTAGTATAGTACAAAATTACACCTATATATCTGACCTATTTTCCTATTGGCTCATCATTTTTCTTTCCATATTTTTTTTCCTTTCTTGCACTTTATATTTAAATGATTCATTTAAATTTGCCGAGATTATAAGATCAACTAATTTTAAAATGGGCATTGATTTTAGTTTTCCAAAAATGAGAGTATTACTTACCACTCACTAATTGGCCAGAAATCAATGTCTGTCTTATGACGGTGTTTTTTTCAAAGATTCTCTACTTGTTTATGTTGTCCTCTTTTTCACTTAGAGGACTAGTAATGTTTAAATATTTTTAAAATTTATGTTTTAGTGAATTTAAATTTATTCAGTCAATTCAATTTGTTGAGATTCTTAAATTAAGATAATATTTTTTTGGTAAAACAATTTTAAAATATCTAACCCGAAAATATGTTGATTCAAACACAATTATAAGGAAAACAAAACTTTCATAATTTAAGGTAAAGATTTTTTTCCTTCAACGTTTTCGTGATTCAATCTTTTCGTGACTGAAAATTTAAGGCGACTTGGTGGCCTGGAGATTGACCCTATGCTGGATCATTTCTTATCCTTGCCACCTGTGCTTTGTCTTATAAATTACTTCTAAGCATGGTTGGCCACTTGAGTTGGTGTTCTTGAAGCGACAAAACTGTGAGAGATGTTCCTCTAGTCTCCCTCACAATATTTTTGAAGACCCATCACAAATGCTTGTGGTTTGTACCAAATAACACAACATGATATACAAGATACCAAATCATGAGGTTACATAAGCATAATAAGCATTAAGTAATTATTTTATAAGAATTCCAGAAACATCGCCTGTTAGTGATTATTTTGCTGTAGTTGGAGTTTGTTCGCGCACGAACAGCGAGCGACCCTCGACCTATCGATCCGACTGATTAAAGAGCCGAACCGACAATCGGATCCGACCATTGAAAGGCCGAACGGACGGTGTCGCGCGTCCTAGACCAGGTTTTGATGCTGACCTGCCGATTCGACCGATGAAAGGCCAAACCGACAGCCGAATCCGACCGTTGGAAGAAAGGCTGAACGAACGAATGTCAAGTGCCCTAATCGGGTTTTAGTGTTTTGGAGTTTTCTAAGTTATGCTAAACTAATAAAGCATGATAAATTGCACTAAAGCGAGATAAAAGTAAACTGATAAAAGATAGAAATTGGTCTTTGATTGATTTTTCTGGGATCCCGGTACAAGCATTATCAATAACCTTATATAGGTTATCACAAAACAAACGATAAGACAATAAAACGCCCCAAAAACCTTATTTCGAATTCTAAACACCGCTTGAGGCGGGATATCCTCTGAACCCCCATATCTTCCCTTTTAACTTTCAAATACGAAAAGAAATCACAAAGGATTGCGCAGACCCTAATGGCTTGTGGACTTCCCTGATTACAAGTCAACTCGATCATCTAACGACTTGATAATATCAAAAATCATGATTCAAATTCAAGTCCAAGAACTTATCCTTGACCAGCGTAAAACATCGGACTTGGAAAGACACCAATCCTAGTCTAGCGCCCCGACCTGTATAAGCCAGACATAGACATCCATTAAATACTGGATATCGGTCTTAGTCCAATGAAAGACATCGGTCTTAGACCAGTGGAGATCCATGGCATCGGTCCTAGTCCAATGGATTATACCGGTCTTGGACCAGTGGATGACATCGGTCTTGGACCAGTGGATGATATCGGTTTTGGACCAGTGGATGACATCGGTTTCGGACCAGATACCAAAGAAAGACTATGGGGCCTATAAGAGCACGGTACCGGCTCTTAACTAGAAAGAGCCCAAACATGAACGACATATAGTACATCACGATTTTGGTCTTGGTATAAACAGTTGCCCCCCTCAGCCCTTTGATTGAAGACTATCGTAAATCGAAGGGGTGATCCTTACCAATAACCAAAATTGAAACACCAGAATCATCTGACAAAGCCGGCACGGAACTCAACCTCCATGGCCAAAGAAACTTTGGATGACTGCCTCCTTTCCAGAAGTTTTCAAGTACGACAGATTACCACGGGGACCCAAAGAATCCATCTGCTTCTATCCTTGGCTACTAACGGCCCAAAACATCTTACAGGATGCACGGACCCACCTAGCGTTCTTTCATAATCTAGCACTACGAAGCCCTTCCAGGATGTGCACAGTCCGTTAGCTGGTCTACAATCGCCTAATTGATTCGCCATCTGACTCAAACGAAGAGATAGAAGAACCACTAGCCTGAGGACCTGAATACTTGAACAACTCTGAGCTCGATCTGGATGAAAAATACCCTGCTTCTCGTCGACACACATGGCAAAGTATCCTAACGGCCAGAGACCTGCCCCATTACACATACATAGATCTAAGGAACAACCGATGCGGATTCGAAGCCTACAATCCCCACTATTGTAGTGAATAATTAGGTTTCACACAATACATCCCCGTTCCTCTACTTTTGTCATTCAACAAAGTCTCGGACAAACGTCCAAAGGTCACCAACCGAGCGGCAGCAATCCAGGCTACCTTTTGCCAACTATTCCTCACTAAGGAGTGCAACGTCCCAAGAATCTTGGAAATCAAACCTGCAAAATCAATACAGGCGCAACGTTTGTGGGAAAAGAAAGCAGTGGTCATCTTTGAGGCAGCCTTCGGAGACGTCCTGGATTTAATCAATCTGACAACCCCCCCAGGTAAGCTTACTTAAATCTCTCGCTTTTAAACACCTTCAATTATGTTTTGTGTGACTAAGAAGTCTTCAGTTGCAGTTGATAAACCTGCGAGCCAAATAGCCCCAAAGCCGAAGCAGAAATCTGGCCATGAAACGCTCGAAGAGGAGACAACGCCGGAGGAATACAAGGTAATTAAAGATTCCAAGTACTCTGAAACGAATTTAGAGCTCAAACTGACCTCTTTGCTTCATCTTTAACAGAAAAAGCTCCAGCAAGCACCTAGGAACACGAGTCACATGCTATTGAGTCCTCTCCCTAGCCTAGGTGTGAAGGCCCTCTCCCCGAGGGACCCACCAAACCAAGGTATTGTTACATCACTCCCTCCGCCTGATTAAATCCTTTACCATGCTGCAGCACTAGGGATTCGAACTCGGGACGTGATGCTTTTTATCCCCCTCAAGGAGAGCACCTTCACCAATTCATCTGGTGAAGGTGCTCTCCTTGAGGGGGATAAAAAGCATCACGTCCCGAGTTCGAATCCCTAGTGCTGCAGCATGGTAAAGGATTTAATCGGGCGGAGGGAGTGATGTAACAATACCTTGGTTTGGTGGGTCCCTTGGGGAGAGGGCCTTCACAAAAAAGGTGCAGATGAGTTGGTGAAGGTGCTCTCCTTGAGGGGGGATAAAAAGCATCACGTCCCAAGTTCGAATCCCTAGTGCTGCAGCACGGTAAAGGATTTAATCGGGCGGAGGGAGTGATGTAACAATACCTGAATATGGTGGGTCCCTCGGGGAGAGGGCCTTCACAGAATAAATACTATTGATTTTATATATTTAATTTGTTGACTAATTTCCTTTACATGTGCTAGGCTGTTTTGCTTGGTGTCCAATTGATCTAGCCGTTTACCCTATTTACAAGTGCTTTATTGTGTTATTAACTCCTCTCATTAATTTGCTTCTTCTATTATTCAAATTTGCCAGAGAGTTAGTGGGGATATTTAATATTAACTATACACATTAATTCCATTAGTGGGGGTATGATTATTAATACAACTTTATTATATTTTGCATTATCTCACCCATTTTTAATTTCTTTTTAATTTATGTTGCCACATGTCAATTAGATGTTGTGCCAAATGTCACATTCTCAGAGTCCTAGGTGTCGAAATTGTAGAGTCCCTGAGTGAGGGCTCTGCTATTATATTTTATAATAGATATGATACATTATTCACTCTTTATTAGTACTAAACTTAAGTAGGGGGGAAAAGCTAGCTAATCTAGATTAATAGCCAACATAATTAGTTAGGTTTAGGATTTTTCTTTTCTCTCTCTTTCTCTCTGAGAAAAATCCTAAATCTACATATTGAGGCTGTCGCCGACTCTCTTTCCAGCGGTAAGCCCCATACTAGTTAGTTGTTTTCTCTTTAGTTTTTCTGTTTTGTTGTTTTATTCTCACTTTTTGTGGGCCTCGTCTCTCTTTTTGTGAGCTTTGTCTCACTTTTTGTGAGTTTGGTCTTACTTTTTGTGAGTTTGTTTTCTCTATTTTTGGTGTTTCGAATAAGACTATGGGAGTCAAAAGCCATGGAGGAAGATTCGACTTAAAGAACAATTCTCTGTCTACTGCAGAACTTCACCAACAAAGAGATATTTTGCCCCACAGGTATGCATCGCCTTCCCCTGTTGACTTGGTGGTTGTTGCACGGACGATACAAGTTATGACGTCCGCGAGAGCAGACTGCTGTTGTAAATCCTCTTTTGAAGGATATAAATCTCGCAGGTTGGGAAGAATTCTTATGTTGAATTTTTGTCATGCTTTTGTTCAATTAGATCTTCAATTATGTATCATTGATCTGTTTATATGAATGAATGATGCTCCTTTATAAAAAAAAAACTTAAATAGGAATATTTCAATTTTTTAATTTTAATATTTTTTTTGTGAGTTGCTTTTATATACAGTATATTCGTCCTTTTATATATAGTCAGTGGCAGTGGGCCAAGGGCAAAGGTAGCCGATGGCCGCCTTGGATTTTTTTATCTTTTCATACAAGTATATATAAATAGCCCTTTAGATTTTTAATTTTTACAAATAAGTCCTATTGTGATATATATTTGGCACCTTTTAATTTTATTTTTTTACATGAATCCTTATTATCATACACAAAATATTATATTGGTCCCTTCTAAAAATTCTATCTAGCTTCGCCATTATATATATATATATATATATAGATTAAGAAGGAAGAAACTATTCAATATTTCAAAATATAATATTTAATTAATTTTAATATCCAAGGGTATAAATTTGATATCTATTAATGTTATTTGGATTTAAATCATTGATTACCAAATAAGTATTTTTTGCCTAGATTGAAAAGTATTTTTAGAGTTGTCTCTGCCTTGGAGCATTACAATCGGGACAGGTTTTAATAGATTTTGGCCCGAATTTGACTTAATGTTTATTATTTTCGCTTGTATTATTTCCCATTATGTTATAAACTTGGGCCTCGATTTTTCAATTTTATATATCTCCCTCCACGATTCATACACCTCCAGCCAGAGTTGAGTGGTTTGCGTTTGTATGGTTCTACGTACTGGAGTTGTCTGATTTAAAGAAATATATGTTTTCAGTCATAAAAGATAAAGGTTCCCTACATTCCTGAAGAATTGTTTTATTTATTGGGTCCAATACTGCGGATCCGACGCGTGTCGGGTACGTGGTTATGGTGGACTGAAAATTAGTAACGGTTAGGTGAATTTATCTTGACACAGAAGTTAACATAAGTAACACTACCAAAGGAAACTGCACTGAACAGAGAAAGGAAATAAGAAGTGATTAGGGAGGGAGGGAGGAAAAGATTAGGAAAGTGGTCAAAACACCCGACTTCCTGCGCAAGCAAATTCCCATAAATTAGGGGCATAATTGGTATCATATAATGTTTGGTAGCAGCAGCATCATTCTATTCTATTTCTACTCCTTCCACTAAAACTGCTGGCACACGGGTATTTTTTTTTTTTTCTTAAGAGGCCACACCGCCATTTTATAGGCGGCGCTCTCTATTATATATTTTTAACTTTTTATTCACTCATATTCATGTTCTAGCAAATCCCAGAAGAAGCACCTGCAAAACCCTAAAACCAAAGCTTCCTTTCTTTTTTACATAAATCAATCAAAACCCCTTTGCCCGCGAATCCTCGTTTACCTTTTCTTCTATCAGTTCCCAAACATCCCCAATTATGGTGAGTCAAATGTGTTTCAATCGTTCTGCTCCGTGTGTGTTTTTATCTCTGATTCTCTTCGCGTAAGCTTTTCTTTTGATTTTTATCTATTTTGTTGCTCTTTTTCCCCTGTGGTTTGGGTTTGGGTTTGGGTTTTGGGTTGTTAGTCTTTTTTGCTCCCGATGCTAGAATTTTCTGCGAGGGACTCGTTTACGTTTAGCTGAAACCCTTTCCTTGGTGTTTGAGAAAGTTTCTTGAGGAAACTCCGCAGAAACCAAGAAACCTCTAGTTCTCTTCTTTTCTCTCTCTCTCTCTCCCTCTTTATGATATGTAGAGCTTGGATAGTAATATGCCAGATTGAAATGTGCCATTGTGGAATTCCCTCTGTTAATTTCGGTTCCTTTTCTTCAGATTGGTTCATGTTAGTTTAAGTTGCAGATTCGCATTGTAGCTATTGAGCTTGATATAGTTGCATTATTCTAGCGTATGTTGATAAACTCCTATGGATTTGCAGGCTACACCATTGATAGCCGGAATTGCAGTGGCTGCTGCTGCCTATTCTGCTAGAATTGGCCTCCAGGCGTGGCAGGCATTCAAGGCAAGACCGCTGACCCGAAGATTCTATCCCGGCGGTTTCCAGGCTGTTATGACAAAAAGAGAAGCAGCTCAAATACTTGGTGTCAGGTACTGTCTCCATTTATTGTCATGCTGTAATGATGTCTGTGCTATCTTGATTTTGAGATGTTTAGGAATTGACATGTTGCATCTCTAATAACGTTCCTGTGATGGAGCATGGTTTTTTGATACTTGAGGCACCTATGTCAACCATGAAGATAAACAATGGAAGTACGATTTTTGGTTGTTGTATATCTGGAAATAGAATGTAAATAGTTGAGGTTAACACCGGTGGGACCCTAGGAATTTTTAGGCCATTGTCCATGCCGAGCAGTTAATGAGAGCTTGAACTTCAGATATACTAATCCAAACAAATTCAAAGTTACACCCAGGTTGGATCAGCTAGCTCATAACTTGCTAACGTGGGGTGGGAGGAAAATATCTTCATTTGCCACTTTGGCAACATTTTTGGGCCTGTGCTCTTCTCACTCATCTTTTTGGACACAGATCCTTTTTTAAGATTGTTGCTGTATTTTATGGTGAACCATCTTTATGTACAACCAAGTGAAGTATTCTTTTGCTGCAATCGCATCATGTTGGTGATAGGCCTTTCCCTATCTTTCATAGTAGTTGCCTGAGCTTTTACAAGTATTTGATTTGTCTAGCTGGCTTAGCTGCTTCTGATAGTTTTTCTTGAGCAATTACCTGAAATGGAGCCTTGGAAAGTCTCCTAGAGCTTGACATGCCTTTACATATCATTGCCTACATTTTCTTTCACTTACCAAGAGTTTGATTTTTGAATTGTGTTGTTTGGTTAACATGTACATGCATCATGCATCTATAGAATTCTAGGACCTGAAACTGTTCTTTTATATAATATGAGCTAACAAAGATGCATCTACAGAATTCTAGGACCTGAAACTGTTCTTTTATATAATATGAGCTATCCCTTTGTTACCTTATTCGCCTATTAGAATTCAGATGAAACTGCTGGAGATGCGACTTAAATTGGTTTGAGCAACTCTGATTAAGATGTATTGACCTGCCTGCTTAGTAAAACTGAAAGGATATGTCTTGCATTTGTCATGGGCAGTGAATATCTTTATAGTTCATAAAGTGACAATTTCATGTGATATTTCTCAATTATAGTCCCAGTCCTTGTTATTCACGATGATGTGCCATTGAAATGCCATTTTCTTGGTATAGTTGAGGCAGTTTGTTCTTGTGGTTACTGTTGAACCTTTCTTTCTTGTAATGGTACAGGCCTCCCATAACCTTTTGTTTGTTGTCATTGGCAGGGAGAGCTCTCCGACAGACAAGGTTAAGGAAGCGCACAAGAAAATAATGGTTGCTAACCATCCAGATCGAGGTGGTAGCCATTACCTTGCTTCTAAAATAAATGAAGCGAAAGAACTCTTGCTTGGAAGAACTAAGGGCGGCAACTCAGCATTTTAGGTCCACTGACTTTGTGTCCCTTCGCTGCAAGACATTCCTGCTGCTGCAAGGGAGTCCAATCTGAGGAGTAATGTCTTGACATGTCCTGTAATAAGATAATCAGGGGTCTTTGTTCAAATATTCTTTTGGAACCCAATAGTTGCTGAATAGGTTGATCATTGAATTATAGGTCTATGTCCTTGTTCTTTGACGAATTGTAGAATGTCAAGCAACCCCAACATCATTCCGGCATTTAGATGCCATTGTGAGGTTTTTGTTCTGCACTGTGTACTTTATAAGGCATTTTAGATAATCATGTGCCTCGCTCGCTAGTTTCAACCCTGTGTCTTTAACAAATCCCATCACTGTCGCATTGTTACTTTTCGTTTGATTCTGATACAAGTCTATCTCCGTCCTATTATCAAAGCCATGCGCCGTTCCTCTGATTTTGTTCTATCCCAAAAAGTGGTTGTAGCCCCCCATCACCAATGGCTAAGAATTAGTAATTCCCATCTACAATGTAATTCCCTCGAGTGCCAGTTCAGGGGTTTTAAAACTGATTTTCCAAGAACCAAGCGGCGCTTGGCATGACCAATGTAGAATACTTCTTTAAGTGAAATAACATGCAAAAGGATGATATTGGAGAAATATACTTGATCTAAATTTAGACGTGTGGAGAACATAGTTAAAAGTTAGTGTGCCTTTTGCTTTTCAACCTCTTTCCTCACTTGTGCCTGCGATCCAAAAATTTGGAAACAGAGAGCCATGCCTAAAAATTTCAGCTTTCGTGCTCCTCTGAGCTAGAGGGCGACCTGTGATATTTACATCAGAAATTGGGCTATATGAAAGAAACTGGTGGAGTGTGATGTATCATTTCGTGGAAGAATGAACTGTGGATGACGCCTCTTCCACCTCTTCTTGTAATGGAGTTTCATCTATTGACACTGCCTCATTGAGAGGACCAAGGGGATCTCCAAAGAGAGTAGAGAATATCTCCTTATGGCATTCATCACAGAAAAAGAAATAAGAAAAGTGGCCTTCACTCGGAAGCTTATGCAAGGTGGCCTCAGGCAGAACTCGAGTTATGTAATCTGTCATTGATGGTGGTGCAGCTTTATCATCCATCCCCTATTCAGCAAAAAACATGCGTCAGACAAGTACTACATTTTACTCTCTTTGATTAATAAGTTGTATGAGTAACACAGTAAATCACAGTAGGATAGTTGGGATTCAAGTGCATCAGCCCCACACTACGATGCCATTGCAGTTGTTAGAAATGTAAATGTAGATGCTGATTCATGATTTCGGACAACCTGGCAGATTACGGTATCTTTTCAGAGCATCATCTTGAAACCCCCTCAAGTGTATATATGCACAGACATGCATTGTGTACTGCATACAGATATTTACTACAAGTCACATGAATACTACGAAACATGTTTCCATTCATAAGACCAAAGTTCAAGTGAGCTAACCCATCCCAGCCTGCAAACCAGATACTTCTAGACTCGAGGGATTTTGCAAGCCAACTAGCAAAACATTTAAGATGGCAGGCTTTCTGGCGAAGAATAGGTAGCCGCCTTTTAATTGAAGATGGAAGAAAGGTGACAATGGGTTATACCAAACTTTTAATAGCTGAACTAACCAATATAAGAAACTTGTACTACACTCAACCATTGAGATGGACAACAGCAGTGACAATCAAGAGGGGAAAATTGTCCAAACCTGCCATATGTGTATTGGACCAAGAAATCCAGCTAATTCACATTCTTCCTGACTGTACATGGACCTGAGCCAAAGAAGAAAGCCCTTCTGACACTTCCTTCGCACCCGAAGATCAGCAAGACTGAAACCCCAATTTGATACCTGTAGCATAGCTTCTTCAATAAATGGTTTTGAACTTCCCTGGCGGATAGACTCCTCAACATCCCTATGCCAAAATTCTTCAAATATCGGCTCCTCGATCAACGATTCATCCTGAACATGTCAAGCTCGTGTTATGGCCATTGTCATAAACCACAAGTTCTATAAACGAAATGCAGTTCATGAATGCCATTGCCCTAGTAAACCTCCAACTTATATTGAAGCTTGAAACAAATTGTCCCATACACTAATTGATGGAGTGAAACTTTATGTTCCCCACTTAAAAGGCATGCGAATTTCAGAGAAACGGTTACAATCTTTGTATGGAACTCAAGTTTTTGGATTGGAATCCGGTGCTTTGCAAAGTAACTCGAGCTGACTAAAACTAACCTTTCTTCCGAGTGATTGAGACATCCACCTATCAATGCGGCCATGTTTCCCGGAGAGAAAGCTTCGGCGATAAAAAGGAGAGAGAAGCCTTGGAAAATTCCTGGCCAAGAAGTACATTAATTTCCTCCTCTGCACCCAGTGATCCCATGTTCTCCTCATCTCTTCCTTGGTCATGCTTGCCTCATATGGATTAATCATAGGAGCAAACATGGCAGCACCTGCAGATTCAAAAACAAAAGTATTTCACCGTGCATATTCTTCTTCATATTCACATGATAAAACATCTTTAAATTTCTTTCATTCAGTCCATGACGGAAGAATAAAGGAGAAATAGAAATGTAGTGCTCTTCAAGAATCCTGAGAATACGACGGAAAGTTTGAAGACAGCATTACAATAGCTGATATAAAATCAAAGCCCAGCTAACCTACACAGTCTCCAGCTGAAAAAAATAGCTTAATCAAAATAAGCATTTACTAATTTGGCAAACACGAACTGAAAGAACTGTGAGAAGGTATCAGCCCATATTTCTGAACTAGAAGGATGGGGTTGTTCCTTTTACATTTAGCATAAGCACTTACAAATGCATGTTTAAAGCAAAAGAATTAATATAGGGTGTACAAAGGTAGAGGGTTGGTACCAGCAATTCTCTCAGGAATGTATCTGAGTGCAGCCCAAGAATGCATGCTTCCAGTTGAGTAACCCAGCACCCAAAACTTCCCATCAACTCCAACAGCATCAGCTAGGAAGAGCATGTCATATGATGATGAATTAAGATTTCTTCCAGGGTGAGGATCACTCTCTCCAAAACCAGGAAGGTCGTATGTGACCAATCGAACACCAAACTCTTCGAGCAGCGATGTTTTGGCTCCAGGTATACCTTCAATTGAGGAAATCATTAAACAGAAATCATCACCACACATATTCCTCCACTAAGAGCTCCATGAGGTAGAAAAAGGTTCCTCCGAGAGAGACACAATGGCAGCAGTTTCCATACCTGCGAGGCGGGACGAAAGGAAAGCATGTGGAGCAATAATAGAAAATCTTGCTCTGTCAGCAGCAACTCCACGCTCGCAATAAGCCAAATGCCTCCCGTCCGGAAGCTGTATCCGGTTAGCACTAGGAGGATGCACACGCACTGTCTTGACCGGCGGGACCATACTCTCCTGTGTGGTATTTACACTCAGCACTGCAAATACTTCCACAAAATCAACACAGATTCCCAACTCACAAACTCTCGATCAAATCTCACAGCCAGACATTAAAGCAGCAGCAGTTAAACTAAATTTGGAAAAAATAAACAAACATGCTATTAATTATTTCCATATACATCAGCAGCACTCAATTAAATCCAATGGATCAGTAACAAACGGAACGAGACAGTACAAATTCAGCAAAACTTAAAAACTGATGGTGATAAATCTTACTCACAACCATGCAAATCCACACACACACACAGATCTAAATCGAAGAGGAAGAGGAAGAGGAGGAAGGGGGGCGGGGGGAAAGAAAAGAAAGAAAAAGAAGGCAGGCAGGCATCATCTACTCATACCTGCAAGTGCGATAACGAAGACGGACAAAATGACAGGCCAGGCGTGGGCCGGGTCGCGATCCTCGGGCAAGAACTCATTTAAGTACTCAAACCGGGCCGAGAGCTTAGCCATGGGTTTCCCAACCTTCTGCACTATAAACGAATCCTCATTCAACAGATTACTCTGCATCACAATGTCCTTGCACCCCTTCCCCAAATCCACCAGCATCTCCATCCACGACTTCATAAACCCCGTCACTTGATCCTTCAAGCTCTCCCCCTCCTCAACCGCCTCCTTCTCCTCGGTCTCCACCCCCACCCCAAACCCCGACGACTTGCCGCCGCCGCCGCCGCCGAATATCGTCGGCGCCGAGAGCTCGACCGGCTCTCCGGCGTACATTATCCCGGTGTCCTCCACCAGACTCGCCAGCTCCTCGCGCCACGTGTTCGTTACGACTCTTGCCTCCGCCATTTCCTCGGCTGTAACAGGAAAACACAAAAAAGAGTAGAACACCGGTAGCTAGCAAGCACGCACTTTAACACGTATGTATGTATATAGATATAAAAAACAACAGATGGTTTTGGCCTTTAGTGGAATGGGGGAATTTGGTAGTGAGAGTTAAAACTTTACAAGCGTGAATTTCAAGTTATCGTCATCATCATAATCAACTGAAATAGTAGTAAATAAGAACCTAACCAACCATTTTTAAAAAATCAATCAAATCCTCTTTCACAAACAAAAAAAAAAAAGGGAAAAGAAAAGTTTTCCTCTCTCTGCCTCTTTGTTTGTGGTGCTGGTGTTACTATCATTCGCTTTCCGGCACATACCATACGACACAGAAACCGTTGGCTCTGACTCTATAATCTGATCTCTTCTTTTGTTTTCTTTATCTACTTTAATAGAGACTACACTACCTTTATTTTTTGGCAATGAATTTGACTATTTAACTAATCCTTTTTCTCTCACAGAACAGAACAGGAGGCATCTCTCACTCTCTCTCTATGGCCGTTTCTTTTTTAATTTTGTTTTTATTCTTTGGAGGGAGGGAGGGAGGGAGGGAGGGAGGAGTGGGTGCCGTTTGATGATGTAGATGGTGGGGATTTGGTCCACGTAAGTCAACTGCCAACTCGCCGTGTGCTTGACGGAGGTTAACCGGCTAGGCCGGTGCGTGTCGGGTGGCTGTGCAGCCTGCTTGCTACCGGCTGGATTTGGATGTCTAGGCAGCTGACGTGTCACAGAGAAATATGCGGTGTGTGCATGTGCACGGGAATGTTCTTCCCCCCGAATCCATCCTTTTTATTCTTTTTGATTAATGAGCTTTGATCCAGTACTGCTGGGGAGTTGGTGTGCCTCGAATCAGGGTCGCTGATGTAACTTGTAAGTGTAACTTCTTTTTTTATTATTATTATTATTATTATTATGTTTCTTTGGATCAGCGGCTGTGAAGTCGTGCTAGGTGGTTTGAGGTGATATGATGGGGGAGCAGTGAAAATGGGAAAGTGGGGTTAATTAATGATGTGGAATGACTGACTATGGGGGACAAAAAGGGGAGAAGAAATGTAAAAGGGACAGTTATGTCACGTTGTGGTTTGGTTGAGAGTCGGCGATTGACAGGTTGTTACTTATTCGCCGCCCTCCCAAGGGCGATAGAAATTTTCCAAGTGCTTCCACCTTTCAAGAAAAGAAAATTCCCGGTGGATCTGGAAGGTTGGACTGTTGGTGTGATACGACGCCGTTTAGCGTCGTATCTTGATTCATGTTAACTCGGGTGAAGAGTCGTCTAGTCTTGGATACTACCTGTCAGTTAGTTAGAATACTTGAGTATAAATAGGCAAGGAGCCAATGTACTGGGATTAAGATTGATCAGTTGGAAATAATAGTTGTTTCGTTCTTTTCTTTTCTTGTTCTTTTTCTTCCTTTTCTTGTTCTTTGCTGTTCTTCAATCCGGCTCTGTTACGATTCGATCGTAACAATTGGCGCCGTCTGTGGCTCCTTTGCAATTCTTTGGTCGATTGAAGATGGTGGCGGGTACAGTTCGTGACTTTGTTGGGGAAGCTCTTCACTCTCCTTTGGCGGAGAGCGAGCAGCGATTAGGGCAGATTCAGGCTCACATCCACGCAGGTACACAAGAGCAGTTTGATTCCTTGGCTTCGCGACTGCAACAGTCTTACCAGGATCAGTTTCTTGCATTCTCTTCTCGGATTGAGCATCTTTTGGCTCCCCATCCGGATACCCCTGCGCGATTTAGGGCTGTGAGTTCTTCAAACCCTAACGCGTCTTCTCCAGGGAATTCGATGGCCATTCCAGCGGTTTCTATTCCATGTTCGTCTATTGCGGCGGTTTCCGGTGGAGTTGATGTACCACTGTCTGCTTCTATGCAGTTCGGGCAATATCAACTGCAAACCCCGTTTCCGTCACGACCGGTTCTCACTGATGCTTCTAGACCGATTGTGTCCTCTATGCCCTATACGGCTGCACCTAACTCGTCAGGTTTTCTGCCGGTGCCCTCGACGGCTGAGTTTCTTGCTGGTAATGCTCCTATTTCTTCTGGATTTCCACCTATGCCTTCGGTTCCAGGGGTTACTTCAGGCGGTTTCTCCTCCACACTGTCGTTCTCTTGTCCGACGATGTTCTCTGCGGTTGGTGACTCGTTTGTTCATCCAATGGGAGTCCAAGCTTTTTCTGGTCTTCAACATCAACTGTGCCCATCAACTGTTCGACAAAATGTGCAGACCACATTTTCAGTTGAGGAACATAGGCGAGATATGGTGAATAGAAGACAGATGGAGGAGCTTTCTGTCAACAATCTATGGTGGCATTATCAAATGGGTTTTACCCCCGGCAAGGTTCCAATTCTTGACATCAAAACTTTTACTATCACTGAATTTAACGAAAGAATCTATGTTCGTCATCTTTATTGTTGGTGTGATGAAGCTGAATTTACTGGGCATGTGTGTACACATCAATTATGGTTGAATGTCGAAGTCTTTGATGATGGATTAGACCAGTTGTTGTTCACAATCACCAGTAGGGATCATACTATTCATTACACTTATGATCCAAGTCTTCCAGTTTATGGGAATGAACACTTTCAGCGTCAAGATGAACAAGTTAATGATGTTCTTGCAATTTCTTGCATTGATTCTCATTCTGATAGCAACTTGAAGGAGACTACAAATGCACAGAATAGTGATAGTGGGTTGTTTACGGAATTAAAGCATGCAGTAGCTGATTGGGAGAATGAGAAAAAAGACTCAAATGTTGATGATGAGATGGTATTGAGCGAGTCAAAGAACGTGATGGTTGATGAAGTAATGGATGCTGTATCAGAACCGGTAACCAGTTTTTGTGCTTGTGTCGAACACGAAGACTGCGATGAACCTTTGAAGCGGATGAGGTTCAGAAAGAAGAAGAATAGTACTAGGAAGTTTGTGCTTCATGAATTTCAATTGAAGGCAATGCAAAAGAAGAAGAGGTTGATATTTTGGAAGAAAGTTAGAAAAAATTGAGATTGGGAGTAGCAAATCGGGTTGATAATGATGGAGGAGGAGTGCAGGCAAAGGGGTATGTCTTTGGCGATGAGGCTATCATTGAGGAGGATAAGGTAGATGAAGGGAACATTTTTGATGTTGAGAGGGAAGAAGAAGTGACTGTTGAGGGTGATGCTTTAGCTGATGAATCTGTAGTGTCTGGCCAGGATGAGAACCATGATGAACATGTTCCTTCTCAACATGCTGACAGTAAACAAACTTTGATTTCTGCCTCTGCTGATGCAAAAGCTTCGAGTAATATTCTTGGTACTGATGCATTCCTTCATATTCCGAGCTGTCCTGGGTTTCCGGATGAAAGTAGAGATGTCTCTGCTTGTGACTTTGAGACCAAACAAATTACTGGCGTTTGCTCGTGGGATGTTCAACTAGGAAAAGATATTTGCAGTGGAAGTGGCAAAGTCGAGGTATGCAACGTATCTTCTTCTTCGTTGCAGCAGAGTAGTGAGTATGATCTCAATCGCGTTGCTGCATTATGGAAACATAGGGAGCTATCGGGATTGCAGCACCAGTTCTCAAAATTAACAAGTCATTTTTTACATGATTCACAAGACTAGGGGAGTTTGAATGTTGACACAAGAGTGGCTGCTAGTATTAGCTCCTCACAAGTTGATGTTTCTAAAGTGAATGCCTCTTCCAAAATTAAGATTCAAGTTAACGCTTTTTTTAGTGGTTCAATTCAGAAAGCAGGGGATCATATGATAAATGATTGTGGAACTTTGACAAATACTGGAGTATTTGAGTTGTTTGCAGCAGCAAAAGATTTCGAGACTCAGTTTTATTTCGCAGTAAGGAAGCAATTGATTTCTTCTAGGAATAATAAGCTTGACAATGAAGTTGGTCCTCAGGAAGATTTTGTTGGGTATGAAGTTGTGTTTTTGCTGAAGGAAAGTCCAGTGCCAGTGGCTCAAAAAGGTCTAATTCCAGCAAATGATGATGGTGGACTTGAGAAGAGGATAATGACTTTGCAGAATTACCTATTTGATCCAGGAGGACGTAATGCTATTGATAAGAGAAGTTGTAAAGTCTATTGGAGAGAACTCTTTGATATGGAGGATGACATGAAATATTTTGAAAAGCAGAAGATACCTATGCAAAAGAAGGGGGCAGAGATGCTTATGCTTATCATAATTTTGCAATTTCAAGCTGAACCAATTTTTGAAGATCATGCTGGCGATTTACTTGTCACCCCTGCATTCTGCTGTTGTATTTCTGGTATTTCTTGTATTTCTGTCCATTTGAGTTGTTCATGTGAGAAGTGGTTGTGAGTTGTAATTGATAGATAGGATTAGAGTGCTGGTGCTCTTGCAATCATGTTGTGCTGGGTTTTGAGTTGTAAATGTTAGTGCTTTGATAAACTCTGGTTCTTTCTTTGAGAGGGGAGTGTTAATACGATGCCGTTTAGCGTCGTATCTTGATTCATGTTAACTCGGGTGAAGAGTCGTCTAGTCTTGGATACTACCTGTCAGTTAGTTAGAATACTTGAGTATAAATAGGCAAGGAGCTAATGTACTGGGATTAAGATTGATCAGTTGGAAATAATAGTTGTTTCGTTCTTTTCTTTTCTTGTTCTTTTTCTTCCTTTTCTTGTTCTTTGCTGTTCTTCAATCCGGCTCTGTTACGATTCGATCGTAACATGGTGGTAGAAGCATGATCTGGTTGTTGATCGGTGGTGCCATTCCAATCGGATTTCGAAGGACCACAGGCATGAATATTGAAGTCATGGGCCGGGCAAATTTTGTGTGGTAGCAAAAATTTGACTGTGTTCCTTTTTGAGAAAAAAAAATATGAACAACAAAAAACACTAGAGGTGCTGATTCAATATTCTCGGGCATAATCAATAATCCAACCAACAATGATGCGAGGAGCACTACAGCTTAATCATTGAAGACCCCATGATTAAAATTTTGTAGAACTGAGAAGCCACAAGCGCGAGAGAGAATAATCGATGCATAGTTATCAGCCCTTTTCATCTCTATATTGAGACAAATTTTTAAAGTTATTCCACAACCAACAATCCTAAAAGGACTGACCACCGAGTATTATTCCGAGCTGTAAGTCAACATTTTTTTTCTCATTTTTTTTAAATTTTTTTCTCCTAATATCGACATCTCAACCATAAGAACCAAAAATGAGTTATATCTTTTTCGCGTCCCTCAACTTTGTCGATTTAACAAGGTATGCCCCTGAAGTATCTTTTTTAAAAGATTCCGTCCCTGAACCGGAAAGAATCCTCGATATTCTGTCCTTTTTGCCTTCCCTAATGGGTAATCCACTCGGAGGGTAACACGTGGCGCCACGTGGATGGTGGGCCCATCGTATCCGGATTTTTTAGTATTATTCCTTTTTTCCTCCTATTTCATTTTCTAATTCATTTAGAAAATCAAAAAAGTAATATTATTATTGGAAAAAAAATAGATAAAAATTTAAAAAGGGAAAATTAAAGAATGGGGAGCTTCTCTCTCTCCTTTCTCTCTCTAAAATTTCTCCAGAAATCTAGTTTCTCAACAGATTTTCTAGGAAAAATTACTGCGATTCCTCCCTTTTGATTTTTCCTACTATCTCTTTTCCTTTTTTTCCAGGTTTCTTATGGCTTCTTGTACTGTTTTGCCTTCTTCCTCGCTTATGGATTCCTCGGGTATACCGCGAGAGCGATCAACTACGGTTATGGATCTAGATCATCTTTATCTGCTACTTAAGGCTAGCTCTCACGTCCAGCGGAAGTTGAAGGGTACAAATCTCTCAGGTTCTGTACTGGTTCCGATATCTGCTAGTGAGAATGTCCCTTTGTCTCTAGGCAGTTCTTGAGATTGTGTTGGACCTAGGGTTCCTCAGCCAATTGATTTGGGGCTTTCTACTTCTAAAGCCGACCCTATCCTTCCACGTCCAGAGTCTGCTCCTCACTCATGGGCTAGTATAGTTGCTGGTTCTGCCCATCCATTGTAATTTGTTCCACCTGTATTTGCTGCAGATTCAAAGGTCATGCAAATTCCTTCTGAACTCCTTGCTATTGGGCGAAAGAAGTTCTCACTCTGTCCGGTTGGCCAATTCATGGGGAAGTCTCTAAAGCTTGGGCTGATTCAAGCTATGGCAGGGAAATTATGGGGTCGTGATAGCTCTATTTCAGTGGCTCCCTACAAAGGTCTCTATCTCTTTCAATTTCCTACCGATTCTTCATTATCTCAGGGAATTAAAGACTTATTTCATCCATGTGTTGGACGCTAAAGTTGGAAGTCATCCCTGTGTTGGATTTTGGCTTCTTTTCATCCCTCTATTCCCCCCCAATTGGCCTGTTTTGGTCCCTCTCGCCGAAATTTGGTGGAAAATGCTGACGTGGCAAGGTTTCCGACGCCACGTCGGCGTATGTGGAAGCCAGATGTCAAGTCGAACCAACAAATCGAACCGGATCGACCCGACCAGTTCGCCCACCCAAAAACCCATTTGGGAAATCCGGTAGGGCCCGAAGTTTTTTCATATTTTTTTCTTTTTTTCCTAAAATTAATTTCTTTAATTTATAATTTAATTAGTATAAATTATTATTTTATTTTTGAAAGAATTTTTAATTCAATGAAAGATTTTATTGAAATTACTTTATTATAAGTTATTATTAAATTAGTATAAGTTATTGTTTTTTTTAAAATTAAATTAGTATAAGTTATTATTTAATAACAAAATTTTAATTTTTAATTAATTTTAGGGAAAAAAAATATGAACAAACTCTGGGCCACCACTGGATTTCCAAAATAGGTTTTTGGGTGGGCGAACCAGTCGGGTCGAGCTGGTTCGATTTCCTGATTCAACCCGACATCTAGCTTCCACATATGCTGATGTGGCGCCAGGAACCTTGTCACATCAGCATTTTCCACCAAAATCCGGCAAGAGGGACCAAAACAGGCCAACTAGGGAAAACAGAGGGATGAAAAGAAGCCAAAATCCAACACAGGGATGAATTCCAATTTTAGCGCCTAACATAGGGATGAAACAAGTCTTTAATCCTTATCTCGGGCTCTCTATGGTGGTCTATGGCATATCGGAGGTATTCCTCTTCTCCTTCGTAAATGGGATGTTGATATTAAACCTGTTGATTTCTCTGCATCTTTTATCCCTATTGGGGTGCAACTAAAGTGTGTTACTCTGAAATTACTAACTAAAGAAGGCCTGAGCCACATAACTAGTGCCATTAGGACACCACTGCATATGAATCAGGATTACTCTAAGCTTCTTTTTTCTGATCATGTTAGCGTATATGTTGAAGTTGACTTTTCTAAACCCCTTCTTGATGAGTTAGCAATTGCTTTTGATGGATGCACTCGTACCATTGATATTGCCTATTCCAAGAAGCCTCAGCATTGTATGTTGTGTAACAATTGGGGTCATCATTAAATGGCTGGTTCTTTGAAAAAGCCTTCTATTCAATGGGTTCCCAAAGCTAAGGGTGTCTTTGTTAGTTCCTCAATAGCTAATTAGCTCCCCTCTGAAATTAAAGAATCTGTACCTCCTACTTTTATTCAGGCTGTTGACTCTACTGTTGTTGCTCAACTTAATCCTTCTAGAACTTTGATAGCTGATCACCAAGTTCCCTTAGCTCATGATTCTGTCGCACCTTCTACTGCAGTTCTGACCTCTACCTAGGAGGCTCAGACTATCGTGGTGATTCCTTCTACAGTTTTTCCTTCCATTAACTATGACTATACAACTGAATTCCCAATGCTCAAATCTAGTGTAGTGAGCAATCCTACTTGTTTGCCTACTTTAAGCTCTCCTACTGGTTCTATTGTACCTGCTGCTTTCTCTACTTCTATGGCTCCAAGTCCCAAGAAGTCTAAGGCAGCTGTTGGGCAAAGCCTAAACGTGGGCGTGGTCGTGGCAAGACTTCTCAATTATCTCCTAAGGGAATTGGTGATCCCATCCACTCCCCCTACATCATGAAATGGCTACTTTGGAATGTGAGGGGATTAAATGATCCCTCTAAGCATGCCTCTATACTGAAGGGCATTCTTTCATTTTCTGTTGATATTTTCTGTTTAGTGGAGACTAAGATCCAAATAGAAAATGCTCCTGAAATTAGAAAGTCTTTACTCCCAAATTGGAGCTTTGCCAATAATTATAGTGTAGCTCGACTGGGGCGCATCTGGTTATTATGGTCTGATCGCGTAGATGTATCAGTTTTGGAAGTCACAGACCAATTAATTCATTGTCTTATTCGTAATTTAAGAGAACAGAATTTCTGCTATGGCACTTTTGTTTATGGTTCCAACTCTGCTTTTGAGAGAGCTTCATCTTTTTTCCCTCATATTGGACGTATTGCTACATCTATTGGTTCTTCTCCATGGTGTATGGTGGGGGACTTCAACATTATTCTGCGGACAACTGAATCTTCTTCCCCTTCAGATCATCTTGTAAGGGATAATGATGATTTTACCACTTGTCTTTCTGCCTCTGGTTTGTTTGACCATCCTTATACTAGGTCATTCTTCACCTGGTCAAATAGGCAGCAAAACAACCCAATTGTTCGAAAGTTGGACAGGTTCCTTGTAAATGCTAGCTGGTTCTCCGTCTTCCCAACTAGTTCAGTTGATTTTCCTCCCCAGGTATATCAGATCACTCTCCCATAATTTTCTCATCTAGTACAACCATTTTCAAGGGCCCAAACCGTTTAAATTTTGCAATCATTAGACTGTGCATCTTGATTTCCTTCTTATTGTGACAGCTATTTGGAGTAAGCATATAGATGGTTATAAAATGTATCAACTCTGATAGAAACTCAAGCTACTAAAGTCAGAATTGAAATAACTACATCATCAAGGATATAATGATGTCTCATCCCGTATAACTCTCTTAGATCATGAACCTTTTTCGTCCAGCAGCAGATTTTTAAAGGTGATCTAAATGTGAATCTCTTGTCCATGGAGCAATGTTTACTTACTGCATTGGCAGACCTTCGGCTAGCTGAAGAATCTTTCCTCCGTCAGAAGTCTAGAATTAACTGGCTCTCTTGTGGAGATTTTAACACCCATTTTTTCACAATATTGTTCGAGCCAGGAAAGCTAAAAACAGTATTTGAACACTTCTTTCCCCCACTGGTGTTTTGATTACAAACCCTATGAGAGTTTAATTGTTCAATTTTATACTGATTTTCTTGGGAAATCTGACCCTGCTATCACTGGTGGTTCTGTCCTTTACTTTCATAACTTATTTCAACATACTGTGTCTGTTGTCCAGTGCTTATGCTAGTTGCTGAAGTCACTAATGATGAAATTAGGTCCTCTATATTTTCACTTGGCAGTAATAAAGCGTCGGGGCCCGATGGATAAAATGCTAAATTTTTTAAATCGGCTTGGTCAGTAGTAGGAGGTGATGTCATCCAGGCTATTAAGGAATTCTTTCATTCTGGGAAGTTGCTTAAGGGAGTAAACCCCCACAATAATTAGTCTGATCCCTAAAGTCTCAAATGCTCAAAAAATGACTGATTATCAACCTATAGCTTGTTGCTCTACCTTGTACAAGTGCATATCAAAAATCCTAGCCAATCGTTTAAAGCATTGTCTACCTGATCTTATTAGCAGCAATCAAACTTCTTTCATTCCTGGCCGTAGGATTGTTGATAATGTGCTTCTTGCTCATGAAGTTGTGCACAACTACCACCGTACTGGAATATCTAGTAGATGCACTCTCAAGATTGATCTTATGAATGCCTTCGACTCTGAGGATTGGTGGTTTCTTCTGAATGTACTAGAAGCAGCAGGTTTCCTTGCACAATTTATTAGGTGGTTAAAGGTCTGTTTCTCTACGGCTATGTTCTCAATCTCTATAAATGGCTCTCTTTGTGGATATTTTTGCGGAGGAAAAGGGATGAGGCAGGGTGATCCTCTCTCTCCCTACTTATTTGTGATTTCTATGGAGATTTTGTCTTGTCTCCTAAATAAAGCTATTGCTGACAATTTACTTTCTTACCATCCTCGCTACAAAAAAATAGCCCTCTCGCAGTTGTGCTTTGCAGATGACCTCATGGTCTTTTCTGCTGGTAGTTTTGCTTCTGCCACTGCTGTAATGCATGTCCTGGATACTTTTTACCGATTATCTGGCCTTAAGTTCAACCCTTCAAAGAATGAGGTTTTTATAGCAGAGGTATCGGATCTTCATCAAGAACATTTTTTGCAGCTATGTGATTTTCAGCTTGGAAAGTTCCCTGTATGTTACCTTACTATACCCCTTGTCTCTAGAAAGCTCTCCTTTCAGCATTGTAAACATCTGTTGGAGAAAATTATGTCTCGGATCAATCATTGGAATGCCAAATTCTTAACTTTTGCTGGTTGATTGCAGCTTGTTATGTCTGTTCTATTTAGTATGCAGAATTATTGGATAAATATTTTTATACTCCCTTCCCGTATCCTAAAGGAAATTGAACGCCTTTGTACTGTATTCCTCTGGTCTGCTAGCTCTTCACATACTCGTAAGGTGAAAGTTTCGTGGTCACAGATTGCTTTGCCAAAACAAGAGGGTGGTCTCTGCATTAAGCAACTTAAAGCTTGGAACTCTGCTTGCATTGCCAGAAACTTATGGAACCTCTTACTAAAGGCTGGTTCTCTTTGGGTGTCATGGATACACGCTTATTATATCAAACATCGTAGTTTATGGAGTATAGTAGTTCCTGCAGATTGTTCATGGAGTTTTAGAAAAATTTTGAAGCTACGCAGCCAATTTTCTGCAGATTTCTCTCATATTGTTGGAAATGGATGCAATACCTACTTCTGGTGGGATTCTTGGTTACCAAGAGGCTCCTTAAAGTCTTTAATAAGTCCTGGTATTATTGCTAGCTCCAAGATCCCTCTACATGCTAAGGTGAGTCAACCTATTTTGAATGGTAATTGGTGTTGGCCAGTCTCTAGATGCCCACTCATTTTACAATTAAAATCTAAAGCTACTTGTATTTCCCCCTCCTTGTGTACTGATGAGCTCATTTGGACCTTATTCCCTCTCGGCCAGTTTATAGTTAAAAGTGCCTGGGAATCTATTAGGCCTAAACAAAGCCGAGTTGATTGGTTTCGGATCATTTGGTCTCCTGGCCATATACCAAAACACAAGTTTTATAGCTTGGTTAGCTATTCTTGACTGATTGTCTACATGTGCTAGGCTCCAGCGTTGGGGTGTTATCTCTAATGCTTCTTGTTTACTTTGCTCAAATATTCATGAGAGCCGAGATCACTTGTTTTTTGATTGTTCATACTCCTCCACTATGGTCCTGCTTGCTCTCTTTATGTCAAGTTTCCAAAGTGGTAGGAAGTTGGAATTGCGAGTTTAATTCGGCAAAAAGTCACCTGCAAAAAAGAAGTATTCACACCATGATCCTTCGTGTTGCTTGGGCTGCCACTATCTACCATATCTGGCATGAATGAAACCGGCGACATTTTATTGGTTGCTCACGCTTTGCTAAGAGTATTCTGTCAGATATCTGTGCCGACATGATGCTGCACTTCCAATGATTAACTCACCTAAAACATAGAGCTCTTTCACAGGAGCAGGGAATCTTATGTCGTTTTTGGGGAATTCGTTTTGCAGCTTAGGTTTTTACTTGTATGTATAGCTGTTGTTTCTTTATACAGAAACTTATTTCTAAAGTTGTTAGGACTCTTCCTAAGCCGGTTTTGCAATAGATGTGTTTTGATTTGATTCTAAATAAAAAATAGATAAAAATTGGGGTTTAATTAATTCGAAATAATTATAAATTTTAAAAATAAAAATTAATTATTATTTACAATTGGAAAACAAGTGGAATTTCAAAGCTAATTGATTTGAAATTATTATAAGTTTAAAAAAGAAAATTATTTATTATTATAATTGGAAAAAAAATGTTTTTAACTGATTAATTTGAAATCGTTACCAAATTTGAGAAAGAAAAGCTAGAAGCACCTCATCATTAAAATTTTGTTAAGAATTTTGGAAAGTCATTAAAACTAAAATTTGTGGAAACTCTGGTCGGGCTTAAAAATCAATAATCCACCATAATTATTAATCGTTTACTTAGCAAGTTTACACCAAAGGAAACTATGAGAGAATAATTATTAAATCAGACCATTATATTTTCATTTAGACCACCACAGACCAAACCCATCATCATCATCAACATCACTTCATGGCCTGAGTTCCTCCACCGTCGCTGCACCACACACTATAGCCGCCGCCCTCACCCTCTCTTCTTCCTCTTTTCCTCTCCTGTGTTCACCTTCGGTTGAGAATAAAAAAAAAACCAAGGCCTCCCTTTAACTGTGACGAGGAGGTGATTTTGAAACCGAAAGTTGAGGGTTTAATCGAACAGCGGCGAGAAAAACTTTGGGGAGAGGAGGTCGGGCTCTAGTGGTATTGGCAGCGCGGAGTCACAACGACGTTGATGGTGCAGTGGGTTTGCTGGGTTGCTCATGTCCGAGTACTGTGGAGCTCGGGTTGATCTCCGGCGAGTCGGACAAGCCGAGGTTAGGTGTTGGAGGATGACAAGGATAGGAGCCCTGGTGGCTTTGCTTGAATCCGTGGGTTGTTGAGGTCGAATGCAAACCTCGGCGAGGAGGTTTGACCTCAGACCTTGGATTATCGGGTAAGGATTCGTCTCTCTCTCTTTCCAATTTTTTTAGCATAAGTTGTTATGTATTGCCGAATTTGATGGTGCTGGGTTGTACTAGGTTTTGATCCTTTGCTTGTTTTGTTGTTGGATTCGAGTTTGGAATCCGGGTGTGCTTTGATGGCAGAATCGGGCGAGCTCCGTTGCGGATGCGAGACTGAGTTGGTGTAACTCAGGCTTTAGTTGCGTGGACTCGAGCTATAGGCACCTTAAGGTTCGACTATGGACGGGTTTAGGTTGAGCAGTGTTCGCGTGTAACCTAGGCCGGACGGTGGATGACCGGGTGGTGCTGCCGATGCTGGGTGTGTTGACCGTGTTGTTCTTGATCTTGACGAAGGTGGCCTTGAATATTCTGGTGTCGTTGTTGATTAGGGCGGCGGTGGTGCTGGTGCCGGTGATTTGTTCTTGGATGAGGAGGCTACTGGTTTGGGCAATATTGGTGGCCATGGATCTTCCTCTTCTTCTTTTTTTTTTTTGATAAAGGATCTTCTTTTTTAATAATGATTTTGGGTGTTCCTTTTTTTTTCGACCAAGGAAAGAGAAGTACATGATTTTTTTTCATTTTTTTTAAAAGAAAAAAATAGAGTGAGAGATAGATTGTGTGTGAGTGGAGTAAATGTTAAAGTGGGAAATTAATAATAAATAATTTCTTTTTTTAAACTTGTAATAATTTAAAAATCAGTTAGCTTTAAAATTCCATTTGCTTATAATAATTAATTTCCTTTTTTAAATTTGTGATTATTTCAAATTAATTAGCCTTAAAAATTTAGTTGTTTTCTAACTATAAATAATACTTAATTTTCTTTCTCAAATTGGTAATGATTTCGAATTAATCAGTTAAAAAAATATTTTTTTTATAATTACAAATCATAAATAATTTCTTTTTTTTAACTTGTAAAAATTTCAAATCAATCAGCTTTGAAATTCTATTTGTTTTCTAATTATAAATAATAATTAATTTTCCTTTTTAAAATTCATAATTATTTTTAATTAATTAAAACCCAATATTTTTTCTCTTTTTTTCCAATAACAATATTACTTTTCTTATTTTCTAAATGAGTTAGAAAATGCAATAGGAGGAAAAAAAAAAGGGATAATATTAAAAAGGATCAAGCACCTTTTTTGGCCCCCGAGTTTCACGTTTGTCGCGTTTGTATATCCGGGAGTTTTTCTGTCCCTTTTGTATACCGAAGTTTAGAGTTTTGGCCCTTTTACGTACCCCGGGCAGCCCGGGTGATGATGTGGCCATTTGCCCGGGTCCATTTGACATGCATCGGTTTTTTATTGGACCATGTGGTTTTAAAAAGTGGGACCCACTTTTTTCTATAATTTTAATTTCCGAAAATTGTTATCTGATTTTTAAAATGAAATATCGGCTGATTGGCCTGATTTTACTCCCTGTCTGCTCAATACGATCTGAGTTAGAAAAAAAAATCCACCCACATCAATTTAACACTCGATTTTACTCCCGTTTCCTATCCTTTTCTTTCTTGTCTCTTTTGTTTTTTTTTTTCATTTTCTTTTTCTTTTCTCTTCTCCTTCCTCCCCACTCACTCTCAATTCTCCTATTCTCTTCCTCAATCATCTCTCAACTCTCTTCCTTACCCTCTCCTATTCTCTTCCTCAATCATCTCTCAACTCTCTTCCTTACCCCTCCATCTCTGCTCACCCTTGGCCCATCATCATCATTCTCATCTATCCCCCACTCACGCCGCCTTGAGTCACCATCTTCCCCTCAGCCACAACTTGTGAAGAAGGAAACCCAGTTAAAAAATAGCCAAAGAAACGCTGACATAGAAACGAACAACAACAACAAAGGAAGCCACCAAAAAACACACATATACACAGGGCATTCCAAAACAAACTGCAAAAAAGGCAAAAATTTTCTTTTCTTCTTTTTTTCGCTTTTATGCGTGTGGTGGGTACTGCGTGTTGATGCCAGTTTCTAAGTGGTTGAATGGGAAGTAATTTCAACTTCAAGGGCTTCGTTAATGACCCTGCGACGCCAATGGTGGCAGTGGGGCAGCAAGCCGCCGGGGAACTTCCCAGCTCAAGGAACAACACCACAAAACACAAGTCACCATTAGGAAAACACCAGAAAGAAGGAGAGACTTTTAGATGTTTGTGTGCGTGTTGGGTTTTTGTTCTTGGAAGATAGTAAGAAAGAAAGAGCGAAAAAGAATCGCTTCTATGGGCATCCGATGTGGAGCGGGCGGGTTCTTTGATTGCGGGTTGCTATCCAAGAATTGGGAGAATAATGGGTTTGTTGGGTTTCTTTCGGTGGCAGGGAAGACGGCGGAGTCCTCCTGAATCTTGGGGATTTTGGGAAGTTTTGCCGGCGGGGGAGGATGGCGGCGGTGGCGAGGGTGGCAGCGGTGGCGAGGAGGGAGATGGTGGTGAAGGAGGAGGCGAAGAAAGGGATGGAGGCAGGAGAAGTTGTGTGAGAGAATGGACCAGCTGTCACTCCACTCATCGCCTAATTTTAAATTGATGTGGGTGGTTTTTTTTCCTAACTCAGATCATATTGGGCAAACCGGGTGTAAAATCGGGCAAACTAGCTAGTATTGCAATTTAAAAATTGGATAATAATTTTCGGAATTTTAGAAATTAAAATTCTGGAAAAAAGATCGGTCCTATTTTTTTAACCACGAGGTCCAATAAAAATCCGACGCGTGTCAAATGGACCCGGACATCTGCCACGTCATCATCCGAGCTGCCCGAGGTACATAAAAGGGCTAAAATTCTAAACCCAGGATATACAAAAGGGACAGAAAATCTCCCGGGTATACAAACAGCACAAATGCAAAACTCGGGGGCCCAAATAGGTGCTTGACCCATATTAAAAAATTCGGACACGATGGGGCCCACTGTCCATGTGGCTCCACAAGTCACTCTCGGAGTGGATTACTGGCTAGGGAAGGTAAATAGGACAGAATCTCGAGGATTCTTTCCGGTTCAAGGACAGAATCTTTGAAAAAATACTTCAGGGACATACCTTCTGAAATCGACAAAGTTGAGGGACAAGAAAAAGATTTATCTAAACAAAAATTTGTCTTCAACGATTCCTATTCTATTTTTTTTCTCCCTCTGGGTAAGATGTAAATGAGCTGAGCAGATCAATGAAGATGGTTTGGGAGCCAGAGATGGCCATGGTCTTCTTTGAATTTTTTATTTTTTCATATAAGTCCCTATCATGATATATATTTAGTACTTTTTTTAGATTTTATTTTTTTTTACATAAGTTCTTATTATTATACATCAAATTTTAAATTGACCCCTCCAAAAATTATGTCTAGGTTCGGCATTAAGCAAAGTTTGAGCTTTTATCGCTCACGCTCGGCTCATGCAAATTTAAACTAGCTCAATTTTGACTTATGTTGAGCTCAAGCTTAAATATTAAGTTTAAGTCTGACTCCTTAAGATATCTGTGTTTTGTAGGTTTGAATTTTGCTATGTTCATCTCAAGCTTGACTCACTTAATAAATCTGATTGAGCCACAAGTTAAAGTTATGTAGAAAAATATATATCAATTACTAGTTTAACTATTTTACCATATAAAGCTAGAAGTATTAATAAATTTAAAAATTTTAAACAAAGTAATAATCTGATTTGTTGTTTGTTGAGCACCCATTACAGTAATTTATCATTTCATATTCGAACCCAAGTAAATTAATTTTTTTAAAAAAAGTTTCTATCTAATTTTATATATTTTTTATGCTAATCGATTATCTAATTTTATATAATTGATGAATATTTCTTTTTCTTTTAATAAAAGTTTAGGTTGAGAGGGGGCTCCCCCAATCCAGGGCAAACTACCGGACTCAACAAGTGCTTACAATGGTATTTATAGATTATCTACCTAGAGGGGCTGGTCAGTGGAGTTCAAACTCTCTACTTAATGAGAGTGTTGACTGATCCTTGTTGGCAATTGATGAATATCTTTAGAAGTTCCTCGTAATGGACCTAAACAAGCCAAGCTCATGATAACCTAAAGAGAACCTAAATAAGTTAAGCTTATGAGCTAAATAAGTTGAGCTTTACCAGGCTCGAAGCTCGACTCCTTAAGTGTCGTTATTTTTATAGACAAGCTTAGCATGACTCCCTACTTAACTATATAGATTGGATAAATAGTATGAGTAAGTAGACCTGGAAATTCGTATTGTCATGTCGGGTTCGTGTCGGGTTGAATAGGTAAACAGGTTCCAAAATTTCAACTCGACCCGACCCATTTAATAATCGTGTCATGTCGTGTCCAACCCGTTTATTATCGTGTCGGGTTCGGGTTGACCCGCGTGTTACCTATTAAGTTTAACAAGCCAAAAATCAGTTTGAAATTTTTCTATTTTGCACATGCGGTTGTGTTTTTTAAGCAAATAGGCATATAATTAGATTTTCTCATATATTAAATAAAATTATAAATTATAGATCATAATATAATAATATTTTAAAGCATTTATAGAAATATTTTGGGATAATTTTAGTAACTTTGGCCTTAAATATTAAATAAGTCTTATATTAAATTAGTAAAATATCTATACCCTAGATATAATCGGGTCATAGTAGGTACTTATCGGGTTGGCGGGTCAACCCGCAACCTGACCTGCTAGTTTCGTGTCGTATCGGGTCAACCCATTTAACTAAACGGGTTGAAAATCTCTGATCTATACCTGCTAATTTCGTGTCGGGTTGTCGTGTCAATACCCGTTTTGCCAGGTCTATGAGTAAGGCTATAAATGAACTGAGACATTTACAACACTACTAGTGATATTTAGTTTGCACTCATAGTATTGAACTCAATCCATATAGTTCATTAATTCATAATTAAATATTGCAAAAACTTATTATAAGGATGAATATCCCAACATTATATTTTTGTATTAGATATATGATTTAAACTCAATATCTTATAAAAAATTTTGGCGCCAAACAATTCGTATTGATTCCAATACTTTAATAGTACTAATTAACTAACTTTTAGTGAAAAGAAAAGAGTTGCTTAAGACTGCGTTTGGTTCTGTGACTTGGAGTCCAGACTAGTTGGCCTAGACTTGGTCTGGGCTACACTGAGTCCAGACCACTATTTGATTTTGTGATTTTATGCTTGGCCTGGACATAAATTCACTGTTATGATGTTTGGTTGACTGTGATCTAGACTTGGTCTGCAAATCAATTTGGCATGATTGTCCCTAATTTATAGTGCTAAAACCGTCTAAGTAAAAATATAATAATAACATATTGTAATAATTTGATTTTTTAACCATAAATACCCAATAAAATCCATTTAATAGTGTTATTTTTTGACATGTACTTTGTAATTTTTTTATAAGGGATTTGTCTAAAAATTGAATATGAATAGACGGCCGGACTTAGGAAAATAGAGTGTAAGTTAAACGAAAGATCACATTACTAATTACTGTCCGACATAAAATTAAAACACCGATTGAAGGGTTATGATCCGACATAAACACAAATAAGAGTTAGCATAGTTGACATACGATGCTACAATAATAGCTGAAATGTACTCGTCCTGTCATTACTACCACTAACTACATATTATTGATCCATTTCGAAAGGAATGCCATTATGATCATTCCCAAAATCACACCAATGAGGAGAGCTTGTAGGTAGCTGCCATGATAATTTCTTCTTTGCGGAATGGGCGCAAAATATTGCTTGGTGTTAGTAGCACTTTGCTCGAAAATTGACCCAGAAATCGGCTGACACCTGACCTATCAGCATCACTATAAAGCTTTCAAGCAATTTGTAATAACAAAAACTGCAAGAGAATGAAGATGTCACGTCATCTATACTTAAATCATGAACATGAACATGTCTGGTATAATGCAGTGATCATAATATAAAATTTATCCGTTATATCGAGTAACAATGCTAACTATTGGAACTGGAATTTATAATTTTTCCTTATCTAGCAGATAAAAGTTAATGGCAATTACTAAAATCATAAAGTCATTATTTAGTTTTAAAATTTCTCTCCTCTCCATTTTTTATCCCTGAGGAGACATCTTATTAAGGAGAACGGAGGTTAAAAAATTCTCCTTCTCCTCCATTAATTTCTTTTCTCAAACAAGATTAAATTAAAAATTTCCTTCCTTTCTCCTACATTTTCCTCCCTTCCCTTCCCTTTCCTTCTCTTTCCTTCCCTTCCCCACCTATCCAAACAAATTATATATAAAAAAAATTATAGATGGCATAGTACCCAATTATACACACCAATACCAATTTCTATGTTTTGGTCAATTTCATACATGAATTTATAATTAGGTCAATTTAATATATTAATTTTCAAAACAGGCCAATTTTATACATCAATTTTTAAAATTGTGTCAATTTAGTCGTAGTGGTCAAAATTGAAAGGGATAACTTTCTCTCAAAAAGTCCTGTACCTTTAAAAATCATCATTTGAGTGCTATTTTTTATTAGTTATAGCAAACATGTAACAGCCCGGGTAAAATTTTGGATTTTTACCGGGACTGTAGAAATTGTTTTACCGTGATTTACTGTTGAATTATTCTTGGGTAATTAATTCAAGGTAAATCGAGCGTCGTTTTTCGAATCCGAGTGTTTTCCCGCGCTCGTGATTTTCCCATGGATTTTTCGGAACTAAGTTGGTATTTTTCGGTTTCGGAATTTCTCGGAAAATCACACCGGAAAATAACCAAGGAGGTATCGGTTATTTTCTGGTCCGGATCGGACTCGCCCGTAATATGGACGAATTGTATTATTGGGTAATCACATGTTAAATAGTTAATTTTTCATTATATAAAGGAAGCAGAACCGGTGGAGAAGCAGAGAAGAGAGGAAGGGAAGGAAAAAAAAAGAAAGAGAGAAAAAAGGAGAGAAAAAGGAAAAAAAAGAGAGAAAAAGGAAAAAGAGAGGAAAAAAAAAAGAAAGAAAAGAGGAAAAAAAAAAAAAAAAAAAAAAAAAAAAAAAAAAAAAAAAAAAAAAAAAAAAAAAAAAAAAAAAAAAACAGAAAACAGAAAAAAAATATACTGAGGGAGTAAAAGAAAGAAACAAAAAAAGAAGAAGAAGAAATTGAAAGAAAAATAGAAGGAAGAAAATAAGAAATAAGGAAAAGAAGAGGAAAATGAAAAAAAAAAGAAGAAGAAACCGGTAGCAACTGTTCATCGTCACCCCAGGAGCTCTGGTTACTGTGCACGCCGGCCCGATCTACGCCGCGCCGAGTGCCACCGCCTCCACCAGCGCCTGCGTCACGCCAACGCGACCTCGAAGCCGTCGTCGCCGAGCTGATCCGTCGCCGTAGCCGTCCGGACGCGCCACTGACCCGGCGGAGAACCCGGCGGAGCTGCTTCTTCCGCGCGCTGCTCAACTCCATGCCGTCGCCGCGCCGCCGTTCCACAGCCCTTGGGCTTGCCCTCGATCGCCGCTTCTGTGGGAGTGCTCGTCCTCCCCTGCCTCGATCTGTGTCGTCGCCGCTGCTGCTCTACCCGGAGGTAAGACCCGGACTTGGTGAGGATCCGTTTCCTCGAAACGGGTCGCGAATAATGGGTTTGGGTCTGGTGCTGGGTTGGGCTGAATGGTGCTGGGCCTGACCATGAGTTGGGTCTGGGCTGCACTATTCATGACCCAACCCGATTATTTAAAAAAAACTATAATTATATATATATTTTTATTTATATTCTGGAATTCAATTTTTGGAAAAAAATATATAGTTATTTTGAGAAAATATGGACGATTAGATTCTGGTATTTTTGTGAAAATATAAATATATTTACTTAGTTAAATAATTAAGTTTTGTTTTGAAAACTATTATTAAATTGGAAAAAATATAGGTAACTTGAAGTTAATTTCTAGAAAATTTATATGTATATTATTTTGGCTGGAAAATTATTATTGTGGTATATGTATATGTACATGTATTTGGAAAATTAAAGTTAATTATATTTTGTGTTGGAAAATTAAATTGTAAATGTATTTAGAAAAAGATAAACACTATATGTATTTTCTGAAAATTATAAATACATTATTATTTTTCTGGAAATTATAGTAATTATTATTTTGGATAATTATAGTTATTTTGTGAAAATATAGTTTGAAAAGAGTTTTAATTAAAGTATGGTACCGAAATTATATTCGGAAATACGTTCGGAAAATTATTTTCGATAAAAGATGGAAATAAAGGATAAGTAATCAGGATGGGTAATTTCGTAGTTTGGGCATCATAGTACTGATTATGTGCATTTATGTGTATACATGGTTTTGTGGTATAGGTTTGGATATCGGGCAGTTTCCCGAGGAGCCGGCGTCGGACCGGTCATAGTTTCCGAAGTTGAGTAATCGGCTAAGGTGAGGTTAAGTAAATATTTATATGCATCCCGTGATATCAGGTTGTTGTTTGGTTGCTATATGTGACAATTGCTGGTATGATACTTTGTGGCTGTGTATGGTTTGTTTTGAGATGATTTTGATTGATAATTGTTGCCGTTGATGTTGTTGAAATTATTATTGCTGTTGATATCATTGATGAGGTTGGAATTATGGTTATAAGTAAGACTATTACTGTTGTTGATTGTGAAAAATGTGTAAGCTGAGTACCGAGGGTACTATTATGGGAATAGTTTGGAATAAGTTTATATTATCCAGACGAGCGGAGAGGCTGCGAGCCTGCTCGGAATAATGTGTTGATGATTGGTTAACAGTATAGTGGTAACAAGACTAAAATGGTAATCTTAATAAATTGAATACACTTAGACATCTAGTGAGTCACAGTTAAATGTTGGAACAGCCAGATGGTAGTCTGATTTATGGTGCTGGGGGAGAGTGTGCTTGGGGTCTGCTCCCTGTCTGTACCAATTATTATTTTTTAGGCGCTGGGGGAGAGTTAGTGGTTGGTCCTGCTCCCTGTCTGTGCCAGTTTTACGTGGAGGTACCAGGGCGGGGTCCACGGGCTAGCTAGCTTGACTACCAGGCGACGGCCATCATTTAACTTGTGATAGGGGCCCTGATAATAAAATTGGAATAGTGTGTCTAGAATCACCAGTGTGTATTTAAGGTTCGTGAGAACCTTGGTTAGTTGTTGTGTTGTGACTTGGATTGGTTACGGTGTTGTATATGTATATTTGCTTATGGGTTTACCTGGTGGGCACTTCGGACTCACCCCTCACCTGCGGGCTTTCATCCCGTAGGTTGAGTTATTTGTGGTTCAGGTACATTGCATTCCAGACAGGCTGCGGCGTTATCCCTTGGACAGGACTCGGATCCATTAGTTGCATCATGGGTTGCATACAGAGTCATTGTGAGTCGTTAAGTCTTCCGCTGTGCTGTTTATTTTGCCGTTGGGCCGTAGGGCCATATTGTTGTTGCTTACAGTGTTATGTGAGTTAAAGTCTTCCGCTGTGCATATTATTATAGTTGTTGGGCCACTGGGCCGGATTTATTATTATTGATGTTTGTTATTTTGGGCCGTTGGGGCCGAGTTGTTGTTGTACACACTGTATGCTGAGTCATGTAGGGTTGGGTCATCACAGTTCCGGCACGTGTTTACTGTGTACGGTAAATACGGGACGGGGCGTTTCATTTTTGGTAGCGGAGCGGGCGTTAGGTCTTGTTGGGCAGTCTTTGTGTGTTTGTTGTCTTGTTTGCATAGTTCGCTCCATTTATTTATTATTTTATGTCATTTAGTTAGTGCATTATGGATCCAGTCAAGGGACGCCAGCTGTCGCGGAACATACACATATGAGGTAATGATGCCAAATATGCGAAAATACAAATACTATAAATATTGCTAATATTTTGATACAAAGGGAAATATTATTATATTGATTGCGAATAGAAATATTACATTGATAATTTATAAAAATGGAAATAGTACATTGATATTTTATATTTAATAAAAGGGGAAATATTACATGGATTTTTGATATTATATAATAAGAGAAATACAATTAACGGTTTGCAACGACGTTGACACGGAAGCTGTTTGCGTCACTGTTGACGTTGACCGTGACTCTATCGCTCCAAGATGCCGCCTCTATCGCGCTGGCCAGAAATCTCGAACCGGTTAGCTTGAGGGAATCGGAGTGGAATCAGACCGTGATCGTCTCGTGGTTGCCACTGCGTCTCCGTCAGAAGAACCATGTTGGGCTTGTACTGGTTCTTCAGATCCCTCAGGGTTCACGAGAACTCCTGTGCACGCCTTGCAACTCCTCTGCAGTTCCACACCAGTAGCCATACCTTTGGCCAGGTTGGAGGTAGCCGAGTCATTCTGGGTATGCTCTGGGCTGTCATTGAGAGCTGGTAGTAAGCGCCTTGCTCCACAGTCTGGCAAGTGGACTCCAGGTTGAACTCTTGAAGCCTATCCGAGATGAAGAACATCACGGAGTTTGCTGAGCCGTAGTAGGAAGTCCTCAGTGTCCCATGGTCCTCCAGGAAGAACACCTCTTCCATGGGAGTGACGAAGAATCTTGAGGAGTAGAGCTCGTCGACGAAAACTAGACGTGGCATTCTGCCGAGCTCGTTCGGCAGCTCCTCAGCACGTTTGTTGACCATGCTGTAAGCCAGTCGGTTCCTTCTGCCAAGATTGGCACCTTCGACGAAGAAGACTGAGGAAGGAGCAGGCATGTTGTTTGACGTGTAGTGTTTTGTTTTTCAGAATTTTGTGGTTTTGTTTGCTTGAGAGTTTTGTTGCTTACAATGCTTTTGATGTTATACACATCACCGCTCCTTGTTTTATACTCTTACGGGGAGCGTGTATACCGTTTTTGATTTTCAAGATCTTACTTTTTGAATTCTACCGTTGCTTGCATTTATTGCTTTACGCATTTTCCGGACCCATGGCAGAGTTTTTCAGCTTTTTTCCTAACTCATGATTTTCTTTCGTTCTGGCTACTTTGTCTTTTCTTTTATGGTCTTTCTATATTTTTCTGGCATCCTTTATCACTTGCATCCGTGACCGTTGAGACTAGATGGATGGGGTCGTATCTCGAGTAGAGCGCATGTGCGACAAGCTCACAGCTGTTCGGACATCGTGGAGAGATGCGAGCTTGACAGACGTTTTGGCTTATGCGGAAATTGTGAACAAGTGGGTAACGTGTCTTTCGAGAGACACAGGACGTTCTCGTGATCATCACCTTGCGAGGTTAACAGACGTCACCGTTAGTTGTACGTTACGTTTCACGGGTTCGTGGATGTTCACGTCCGATACGAGCACCGTTCATGAAAATATGTTTTGGTTTTAATTTCTTTTTGTTTTGATTTTGTTAAACGAGTTTTACTTTGTTTTTAATTTCTTATGTTGATTCTGTTTTCTTTTGTTGGTCTAATTTTTAACATATTTATGTTTGATTTTATATTTTTATTGTCTAGTTTTATTTTTCTTTGAGATGTTTTATTTTCCGTTTAACATAAGATTTCATAACAAGAGATTTGATTTAAAATGGAAACTTATTTTATTTATTTAAATGAAGGTTTACAACAGAGAAAAAGTGCTCTAAGGAGCTACTTGTTTCTCAAGATCTTTTACAATCTTTTTGATATTTTGCATGTGTGGGAACAGCTCCATGCACGCCAGTTCTATCTGCGCCACCGCCGAGCTGATCTTCTTCAGCGAGAAGTTCAGTTGCGTCATCTTTTGCTGCGGTGTGCTGCTCTCAGCTACCGCCTTGCCTTTCTTGTCATCAGCTTTCTTGAGGACTCGCTTCTTTCGTCGTTTTGGGGAAACGACCATGTGTTCCTGCAGGCCGATGATGTTCGTCTTGAACCGCTTCTTTGGAGGCTCTTCATCGGAGCTTGTTGGGAAAGCTCTGCCGCCGATGTAGCTATTGTTCTCGGAGTCGGAAGTAGTCCTTGATCTCAGTGGAGAATCCATGACGGTGTGTGAGTTTGCCAATCATGAGGATTTGGTATTTATAAGCGGATGAGATGTCGCTTAAGGGTATAAGCGGTATCTCATGTTGAGGTTGGACACCTGGCAGAATGTGCCAGAATCTTATAGTGGTAGGACCCACGGATAAGACGGAATTTCGGAGACGAAATTCTTTTTAAGGTGGGTAGACTGTAACAGCCCGGGTAAAATTTTGGATTTTTACCGGGACTGTAGAAATTGTTTTACCGTGATTTACTGTTGAATTAATCTTGGGTAATTAATTCAAGGTAAATCGAGCGTCGTTTTTCGAATCCGAGTGTTTTCCCGCGCTCGTGATTTTCCCGTGGATTTTTCGGAACTAAGTTGGTATTTTTCGGTTTCGGAATTTCTCGGAAAATCACACCGGAAAATAACCAAGGAGGTATCGGTTATTTTCTGGTCCGGATCGGACTCGCCCGTAATATGGACGAATTGTATTATTGGGTAATCACATGTTAAATAGTTAATTTTTCATTATATAAAGGAAGCAGAACCGGTGGAGAAGCAGAGAAGAGAGGAAGGGAAGGAAAAAAAAAAGAAAGAGAGAAAAAAGGAGAGAAAAAGGAAAAAAAGAGAGAAAAAGGAAAAAGAGAGGAAAAAAAAAAGAAAAGAGGGAAAAAGAAAAAAACAGAAAACAGAAAAAATATACTGAGGGAGTAAAAGAAAGAAAAAAAAGAAAGAAACAAAAAAAAGAAGAAGAAGAAATTGAAAGAAAAATAGAAGGAAGAAAATAAGAAATAAGGAAAAGAAGAGGAAAATGAAAAAAAAAAAGAAGAAGAAACCGGTAGCAACTGTTCATCGTCACCCAGGAGCTCTGGTTACTGTGCACGCCGGCCCGATCTACGCCGCGCCGCGTGCCAACGCCTCCACCAGCGCCTGCGTCACGCCAACGTGACCTCGAAGCCGTCGTCGCCGAGCTGATCCGTCGCCGTAGCCGTCCGGACGCGCCACTGACCCGGCGGAGAACCCGGCGGAGCTGCTTCTTCCGTGCGCTGCTCAACTCCATGCCATCGCCGCGCCGCCGTTCCACAGCCCTTGGGCTCGCCCTCGATCGCCGCTTCTGTGGGAGTGCTCGTCCTCCCCTGCCTCGATCTGTGTCGCCGCCGCTGCTGCTCTACCCGGAGGTAAGACCCAGACTTGGTGAGGATCCGTTTCCTCGAAACGGGTCGCGAATAATGGGTTTAGGTCTGGTGCTGGGTTGGGCTGAATGGTGCTGGGCCTGACCTTGAGTTGGGTCTGGGCTGCACTATTCATGACCCAGCCCGATTATTTAAAAAAAACTATAATTATATATATATTTTTATTTATATTCTGGAATTCAATTTTTGGAAAAAAATATATAGTTATTTTGAGAAAATATGGATGATTAGATTCTGGTATTTTTGTGAAAATATAAATATATTTACTTAGTTAAATAATTAAGTTTTGTTTTGGAAACTATTATTAAATTGGAAAAAATATAGGTAACTTGAAGTTAATTTCTAGAAAATTTATATGTATATTATTTTGGCTAGAAAATTATTATTGTGGTATATGTATATGTACATGTATTTGGAAAATTAAAGTTAATTATATTTTGTGTTGGAAAATTAAATTGTAAATGTATTTAGAAAAAGATAAACACTATATGTATTTTCTGAAAATTATAAATACATTATTATTTTTCTGGAAATTATAGTAATTATTATTTTGGATAATTATAGTTATTTTGTGAAAATATAGTTTGAAAAGAGTTTTAATTAAAGTATGGTACCGAAATTATATTCGGAAATACGTTCGGAAAATTATTTTCGATAAAAGATGGAAATAAAGGATAAGTAATCAGGATGGGTAATTTCGTAGTTTGGGCATCATAGTACCGATTATGTGCATTTATGTGTATACATGGTTTTGTGGTATAGGTTTGGATATCGGGCAGTTTCCCGAGGAGCCGGCGTCGGACCGGTCATAGTTTCCGAAGTTGAGTAATCGGCTAAGGTGAGGTTAAGTAAATATTTATATGCATCCCGTGATATCAGGTTGCTGTTTGGTTGCTATATGTGACAATTGCTGGTATGATACTTTGTGGCTGTGTATGGTTTGTTTTGAGATGATTTTGATTGATAATTGTTGTCGTTGATGTTGTTGAAATTATTATTGCTGTTGATATCATTGATGAGGTTGGAATTATGGTTATAAGTAAGACTATTACTGTTGTTGATTGTGAAAAATGTGTAAGCTGAGTACCGAGGGTACTATTATGGGAATAGTTTGGAATAAGTTTATATTATCCAGACGAGCGGAGAGGCTGCGAGCCTGCTCGGAATAATGTGTTGATGATTGGTTAACAGTATAGTGGTAACAAGACTAAAATGGTAATCTTAATAAATTGAATACACTTAGACATCTAGTGAGTCACAGTTAAATGTTGGAACAACCAGATGGTAGTCTGATTTATGGTGCTGGGGGAGAGTGTGCTTCCCCAGACGAGGGACAGACATGGTTAATAATAAAAAATCCGCGACCCCCTCTCAATCACCAACCAGGACGAGGGACAGACACGGTCAAAATGCACCTCCATGGTCCCGCCCCAGGTGCCCGATCGATCGAACTGATGGTCCGCTGCCGGTAGTAAAAACTTGTGATAGGGGCCCTGATAATAAAATTGGAATAGTGTGTATTTAAGGTTCGTGAGAACCTTGGTTAGTTGTTGTGTTGTGACTTGGATTGGTTACGGTGTTGTATATGTATATTTGCTTATGGGTTTACCCGGTGGGCACTTCGGACTCACCCCTCATCTGCGGGCTTTCATCCCGTAGGTTGAGTTATTTGTGGTTCAGGTACATTGCATTCCAGACAGGCTGCGACATTATCCCTTGGACAGGACTCGGATCCATTAGTTGCATCATGGGTTGCATACAGAGTCATTGTGAGTCGTTAAGTCTTCCGCTGTGCTGTTTATTTTGCCGTTGGGCCGTAGGGCCATATTGTTGTTGCTTACAGTGTTATGTGAGTTAAAGTCTTCCGCTGTGCTTATTATTATAGTTGTTGGGCCACTGGGCCGGATTTATTATTATTGATGTTTGTTATTTTGGGCCGTTGGGGCCGAGTTGTTGTTGTACACACTGTATGCTGAGTCATGTAGGGTTGGGTCGTCACAGTTCCGGCACGTGTTTACTGTGTACGGTAAATACGGGACGGGGCGTTTCAAAACAAGTTCTAAACCTAATTTTTGTCAAGTCTTTTTGTCAAATCTAAATTTTTTAAGGGAATAAATTACATTTTGGTCCACTAAAGTTTAGATTTAAAAAACTCCCTAAATAAAAAAAAAAATTTAGTGAAATGCCCCGACCCGTATTTACCATACACAGTAAACACGTACCGGAACTATTCTTATTGATGTAGCAGACAGTACAACGTATCAAAATACAATACAATAGCAAATCCAATACATAGCCGTCACCCGTACTCGGGGATCATTATTTTGCATCAAACTTCTCATGTCACAACAACAGCGGATAAAATGATACAGCAACAGAGGCCAAGTGACAACAGCCACAAAGGCATAAGATAAAAGCACACAGCCACAAAGGCATATGAGAAACACAACAGCGGAGGTATGGATCCGGAGTCTGGTGGAGAAGATACAGCAGCTGTCGAACCTCGTACCTGTACTACGAGCAACTCATCCTACGTGATGAAACCACGGAGGTGAGGGGTGAGTCTGAAATGCTCACCGGTACAATAATGTACAATCATGGATAAACAGTAATATGCAAGCAACCATAATACCACAAGGAAGAATCACAAGCAAAAATAAAAGAATAAACTGAATCAAGACTGAGCCAAGGCTAAAAGACATTATTAAAATTTCCTATTTTATCTTCGGGGTCCTGCCGCGGGTTAAGCTAGGGTCGTACCAGGTTATCAACTCATTCTGGGTGCCAGAACAAAATAGAACCCGGGATAGACATCCCAAAAATCAAACAGGGATAGACATCCTAAATATCAAATCAAGGATAGACATCCTTATCACAAGTAACCCGATCATGGCCACCACAAAATAGTCTCTAACCATCCGATCATACCTCTACTTTCCACGTGACACTTAAGTCATCATTATTCCAGTATACCTTCTCAAACACAATTTCCAATATCCAATTTCTCAAGTTATTCAACTTAGACCACAGTTAACAGACCAACCCTCTGTTAATAGTCCAACAACAACAACAATAATTATAGAAGCCAAAGAAAACTCAACAGTTCAATCAAGCAAATCAAGTATCAGAGATTCACGACAGTATTATAGGCTACACATCAAAGGTTATCCATCCTCACCTTAGCCGGGTAACTTAACCCTGAAAATCCTCAAGAGGTCCTAACTCTGGTTCCTCGGGGAACTGCTCGTTATCAGCTCCTATATAACAAATAATATGCATACATAAGATGTACAACAAATGATATGTAAATGACAGTCTAATGCTGTAAGCTGTAAAATAAAACACTATGTCAACTCGGTTGCGGCCTCGGATTATATTCCATTATCATCATCATTCACCATTTTATTCCATGTGTCAATAATAATATACTATACTTATACCCTGTTATTATTCTGGTATTTAATACTTTGATAATACCCTTTCCAAAAATATTTTCACAAAATAATTATATAGCATATATTCTTTTCTTAAAATAATTTTTTCAGAAAATGATAGCATATTGTGAACATCCAAATTTAACCCACTAATATTTTACTAAAATTAGGTTCCAAGCATGCTCAAACTTGAGGTTAATGAGATGATTTGATTTTGAGTTAAGGCATGATAATAATTTAATTTAGTAGGATTAATGTATTTTGATAATCTAAACCTTTGTGCATTTAAACCTTAGGATTAATGAGATGATTTAATCTTAGGATAAAACATATAATAAGGTTTATTTACATTAAAATACATTTCATTTCATTACTTGAGCTCTTTTAGTTGTTTTTAACCCAACTATATTGAGATGATTTATTTTTAAGTTAGAAACAGATTTAAGGGTCCAGGTTAATGAATTCTCCAGAGTTTATCTAGCCCATTAACACATTTCTTGTAGGCTAATTTTAGCTCTGATTTTCCTAAATCATCATTTATGTGGAAATGTTGTTTTTGGTATGATTTAGTATGAAATGGGTGTTAATGTATAATTAATCAGCTATAGAATGATTTAGGGGAGTGATGATCAAGTAATTGAGTGATTCTGGGTTGATTGGGGGTTGATTGCGCAGTAGGATCAAATCAGAGCTAAATTAGGGGGATTGGGGTTCGAAAAAGGAAAGAACGGGTGACACGCGGGGTGACCGGCGGTCATCTCGCGACATTTCAAGGGACACACATTTCAAGGGACACACAACATTCTTCACATACACACCCATAAGCTCTTGTTGCTTGGAGAAACTCTACCTCTCCAAGCCTAGAAATATATTTTTAGGCAGAAAATCTAGAGAAATTTCGTGGGGAGTGTCAGCAGTAGTTCAACAAGGAGAAATCAAGGAGAGGATCAACCATAGAGCCAAGAAGTGGCAAGAAAGTGGGTGGAGAACACAACCCATTGTAAGGAGCTAGAGGAGGGCTTCAAGAGGTAACACTAAACTCTTTTGATTGTTCTTTGCTGATTATATGCTGATGCTTTTGATGATGCAAGCGGCAACACAATGCCATCTTTAGAACTACGTGGCTTTGACCTCGGTCACTCGGGGACGTAGGTAGTCTCGGTTTTATAACGGGATGCAAGCCAATTCTTCTTCTTTTCCCCTTCTCTTTATTGTCCACATATGCACACCTACACAAGGCGCATTTGTATTTTACAATTGCACAAGGTCTCGACCCAACACGGGTGGGTGCCTAACACCTTCCCATCCGTGACGAACCCCCGATCCCATGTCTTTGGTTCGCCATGACCATGTAGCCTAAAGGAGTCACACAATGGTTTTTCCCAAATTTTGTCCTTAATAAAATTTGGGTGGCGACTCCATTGACATGAGACTGACCCGAGGAAGAAGGTGAAAAGGAATAGGTGAATAGGCCCAAGTGATTTTAGGTCGGGTATTCACACATATCTATATTTTCCAAAATATTCATAGTACGTATATCCTTTTCTAAAAAAATATCATAAGATAGTAATTTTTATAAGTCATACTATAATTATCGTTAGTTTTCCAAAAATAATCAAGTCATATAGTCATATACTATATATTCCAAACTATAATCTATTTCCAGAAAATATAAATTATAAATTATAAATATCTTTTTCAGAAAAACAAACCAATTTCAAAAATATGTTTACCGTATTATATATGGGCATTATTTTATTTTTATTTTTATTTTTTTAAAAGATCTGGGCTAGTCCATACTAATCTGGACCAACCCAACATCCAAGCTCAAAGATCAGCCCACACGCCCAAGCCCATCATCGCACTCAGCCCAGGCAGGCATCCGGGTTAACTCGACCCAGTACCACGACCCGGCTGTGTGAAGTGGTTTACTCGGGCAACCGAGTTGTCTTCAACCCGTGCTCACCTCGGTGAGCTGCAGGGCGGCAGTGCGTCGGGGAGAAGGTGGTAAGAAAACGGAGGCACGAGGGAGAAGGCGTCGGGCTGCAGGTGCAACTGTAGGTGTGTCGGCAGCAGGGCGTACTCGCTTGTCGAGTCGTCTCGTCTTGGACGACGGTGCGACTGGGTTTGGTGGCGGCTGCGGCTGCGACGCGACGGGAGGAAGAGGAGAAGGAGGGAGGAAGGAAAAGGAGAGGAGGAAGGGTGGCGGTGCTGTGGTGGTGGTTCACGGGGAGGAGGAAAGGAAGATAGAAAGAAAGAAAGGAGATGGGGGTTGTAGGCAAAACGACACAGTTTTGCAATGTGTGTGGTTTCTCCCCTTTTTTTTTTTCTTGCATTGGTTTTGTGTTTGCAGAGAACAAGAAAAGAACTGGAACTGGATTTTGTTTGTAAGGAACAAGGGAAAGCACTGGGTTATAGGTTTTGTAGGGAAGAAAGTATGCTGGGTTTGTGTGTGTTTTTGCTGGAACGGTGATGGGTTTTATAGGGGTGAAAAGCAGGGTGCATGGCATGAAGAAAAAATACGTTTTTCTTCATGTACGATGCTCGGTGGGTGGCATAGGAAGAAAAAGGTAAGCATAGGAGAAAGACAGGCGCAGACCATGCATAATTGAGCCGCCTCAATTATGCAGATTTGTCTGCATAAGAAACGTGTACCGTCCGGGCCAGAAAATAACTATTATACCCTCTGACCTTTATTTCTGGTCCGTTCTCTCGGGGTTAAACCTGACTTTTCTGAAGATTCCTGGACCCGAAAAATTCCAACTTTAGTCCGTAAAATCTGCAGCAAAATCCGGAACGCGGGACAGGGCTCGGTCTCGGAATCCGATGCTCGATTTACTTTGAATTAATTACCCAAGATTAAATTCATAGGTGAATCACTGTATAAAACTTTTACAGTCCCGGTAAAAATACAAATTTTACCCGGACTGTTACAGTTAGATTACAATATCATAAACTATATTTTTTGTAAAAGAAATAATAAATATAAAAAAACCCTAACCTTAAAACCTTAAATTTTAAATCCTAAATTCTAAAAACTAAAAACTTTAAAACCTAAAATTTCAAATATTAAAACCTAAAATACTAAACTCTAAATCCTAAAAAATTAAAGTCTCCAAATCCTAAATCCTAAAACCTAAGTTGTGCGCTCTAAAATCCTAAAATTTTAAATCCTACAACTCTAATTTCTAAACCCTAATAACCATAATAAAATTGAAATTATAAGTTTAGCTTTAGGAATCTTATACTTGAGGCTTTGTAATTTAAGGTTTAGAATTTTAGGATTTTCAGGTGTAGGGTTTTAGTTTAAAGTTTTAAGCTTTAGGCTTTTAAGTTTTAAGATTTTAGGATTTTAAGACTTTGGATTTAGGGTTTAAGGTTTAAAATTTTAGGATTTAGGATTTTAGGATCTAAGATCTAGTTTTAGGGTTCAAGGTTTCAGGGTTTAGGATGTAGGGATTTAGGACCTAAGGTTTGAGATTTTTTGGTTTTTATGATTTTAATGTTTAGAGTTTTAAGGTTTAGGTTTTTTATGATTTAGGATTTAGTGTTTTAGGTTTAGAATTTGAGGCTTTAGGCTTTGAATTTTAGGCTTTCTAGTTTAAGATTTAGGGTTTAGGATTTAGAGTTTAGGATTTTAGGGCTTTGGTTTTAGGATTTAAGATTTGGTGTTTAAGGTTTAGGGTTTATGATTTTAGGGTTTAAGGTTTATAGTTTTAAGGTTTTAGGGAGTAGGATTTAGGACTTTAGGGTTTTAGGATTTATGGTTTAAAGTTTTAAGATTTAGAATTTAGCATTTTAGGGTTTAGGATTTTAAGATTTTATGATTTATGGTTTAGAGATTTGATGATTTTAAATTTTAGATTTTTTATGTTTTTAGGTTTACTATTTATTTTTAAAAAATAAAAATTTATGATATTTCTATTTTTATTTTTTATTTAAGGAGTTTTTTTTGGCATTGAATCTAAAGTTTGAGGGTCTAAAATGTAACTAGTCCCCCTTTAACAAGTTAGATTTTACGGAAGGACTTGTTGGAAATTCGGTTTGGGATTTGTTTTCTATAACTAATAAAGAATTATAACTCAAGTGGGGTTTTTTAAAGAAACTAGATTTAGTTAAAAAAAAAACCCAAAGGTTTAGGACTTGAGAGATAGTTATCTTCTTTACTACAACTAAATTGAACCAAATCTAAAAACTGATGTATTAAATTTATCTAATTGTGAAAATTCATACATTATATTGAACCCTTATGAAAGTCCATATATTAAATTGATCCAATGACAAATTCTCGTATGAAATTGACTAAAACATACAAATTGGTGTATAAAATTGGGTACTATGCCATTTATAAATTTGATGTTGGTATGCAACTTGCGGTACACACACCATCAACATTAATACAAATTACAAATAACATATCAACGGATGCATGTTTATATTCTTTTATATCAAATCAATATTAGGTAATTAATCAAATTTAAATATATAAATATGTTAAGGAAATAATTATTAGTATGTCAGTACTTAGTTATACTACACTTCAACTCCGGTACAAAACGCTGCCGTTCTGTACGTTTTCGCATCGTTTTGCAAGTTGCTTGATGCTCTTTTTCCCCTTTCTTTCTTCCTGCGTCTCTTCCTGGCTGCGCGCCAATTCAATAAACCTTGAAAACCCCTAATTTTGTCCTTCTGTTTTTTCAATTAAATTGAAGCCACCGATTCTGGTATCTCCTGTCGTTTCTCTTCTAAACATCCAATCCCCCACTCCAACTCCTCGTCCTCCCCGAGCACCTCCGTCTGCGTCGATAGTCTTCCCAGTCCCCTCCGGCTCTCCTGCCCTGCCGCTGCTCCGTCGTGTCTCTCAGGCCTCCCGTCGTCGTCAATTGCAGGCTTTGCCTCCGCTCCGCCCCTGGCCCGCCAGCTCACCTTGTTCAAACAAATATTTTCTTTAATTTATTGTTAGAGGCGAGTAACATTATGTCATTCTTTTTTTTTTCACTGACCATACGGAGTCTAGCTCTTCTTTTACTCCTCAACTCATTGGTTTGGTTTCTTCGTGAAGGTTCTCGCGAACCATAGTAGTAGCCCTCAATGGCTGCGGATACTGATTCTCAGGAGAAAAAAGCATTGGCAATCAAGGCACTGGAGAGGAGGAATGCTGCGGAGAAACTCCAGCAACAAAAGATAATCAGTAAACCTAAACCGCCTCACGTGGGAGGAAAATCCTCCACAAAGGAAGACTCTTCTTCCGCAACTCCCTCCAAGCAAGGTCTTTATTTTGCTTCTATTTCTTTTCTTTTTCTTTTTCTTTTTTTTTTTTTTTTTCCTTTTGGGTCTCTTCTGCTAACCATTACAGGTTCCTGCAGTGCCTGTTTCTTTCTGGACTCCTAATTCTGCTCATCCTCAAGGTAAGCCGTTTCGCTAGATTTAACTTCAAGGTGGTGTTGCATCCAGGTGTGACTGCGTTTTGTGATGTTCTGTTTTTCCGCATAGAAAGGAATGTTAACGTTATGGGTATCCCTGCTTACGATAAAACAATGTTGGAGCATTTATTTGTTGGCTAGTTATGAAAATTTGTGATTGTTGTAAACAGATGCCGGGGATAATTGTGAAAGTTACTTTGAGCTCTCCCATCCTGTTCATGAAAACTTGTTAAAACCTGATGCCAAGGTGCTCTACTGTCATCCTAATTAAGATCATTAAAATCTGATTCTGTTGGTTGCTTATTTTTAAGTTTATTGGTTTATGATTTCCTCTACTTTGCATAGTCGAATGGCGAAGCCAGTAGCATGGTGAGCAAGATTTTGCACGACCTTTTTCAACGGGGTGATTATGGTCATAAATACTTACAAGGATGGAAAAGGATGAAAATCGACAATTGTATCCTTCTTGATAATCACGTACGCCGCAGCAAAAATCCAGATTATCATATCAAAGCTCTGAAAACCTTCTCAAAGCGCTCAAAAAAGCACATGTCTAGGAAGCAGCATAAAAAATGCGGATCATTTGAAATGCCGCAAGACATCCGGAAGTGAGTTTTGCCCCTTTGTACTTTTGAAGTTTTCTTCCCATTGAAACTTCCTATTTGTTGTGCGCTTAAATTTTATCTTCAATTGTGTCCAAATGGGGGTCATACACCAAGTTTCGGAATGCTGCCCTCCCATTGCAGTTTTATGCAAAAATGACCAGGCTTTTCTCCTCTTTAGGAAGAAATCCTCAGAAGAGAAGACGTATCATTTTGCTCCTTTGTCTCAATAAAGTGTGACAATTTCTAACTAGAAGTTGTACTGGATGTGAAGCATTTCAAACCCTGATCTGCATGCTAAAAATGAACTCGCTTAGTCAGCATGGCACAAGTGGCTTATGGATGATGTGGGGTTTAAACTTGTTTTCGTCAGTCATTTTCTGCTGTCATGTCCCTTGCACTAGTCCTACTCTTCAGCTTCCTTGGATTCTGTTCAACCAATCACATTAATACCAACCTTCATTATCTTTCTGCTATGGCAAATCACTTCGTTACCTGCCATTTTGGAAGCCATTCCGTTCCACATGGGAATGCTTTCCTTCTTATGTGCTTATAGAATTCTTCCTTTTCTGTTTTTCAATAATATATCTTGGGTCTTTCCTTTTCTGTTCTCTCATAACTCTTAACTCTTTTCTCTAAGCATCGTTGATGTGAGTTCTCATTGCAGATTCAATGTTTTCAAGCCAATGCATGAGATGTGGAAAGGCTACATGAGAGATCTACTGAAAAACACTGGGTGCAAATATACTCACTGTTAAACTTTCAATCCTTGTGCTTACTTTTTTGTATATTGATATGCTAATTCCTGGTAATTGTTGTGCAGCATGAACCAGTCAGATGTTGCTCAATGCCTCCTCAATGCAGATCTACATGGTGCCATTATTCTAGGTGGCAATCTCTTCCTGTGATCCCCTTGTATTAAGATTTTATTGTTTATGCAACACGGAACAGTCCTTGACTCATTCTGAAAATGACTTTGATCATTTGAGATCAGCTCTTACTCTAGGGTTTGTTGGGATTATTAGGTCACATACACACTTGCAGAACCTTTGTAGTCAGGGAAGCCTTCTATCATGTAACTTGTCTTGCTAAGGATAAAATACTCGGAGAAGGCGGTTCTATTCAACTAATCCGACCAAAGGCCTACATATGTAGTTTTCTGCTGTAATTTCATGATTGTTTGATAGCATCTGAAAGTCATAGCATCAGCCACATTTATTGATCTTGGTGTTTAAAAAAGAAATCGTCTACTTTTTTGGATGTTTGAACTTCAGATAGATCAGCGTATGCACATATAGAAACTGGCTCTTGCACTACTAAATCAATTTTCTCCTTTCTCCACTTCTTCCCCAGTGCAATACTAAGATTAGCTTCTTACGCCTCAGTTCTATTTCGTGTTTTTGGTGGAGATTTCTTTGTGTTTTCGTGCTTGTTAGATTTTTCTGTGTTTTATTTTATATGTTGCATTTTATCCCCTGCTCTTATCTCTGTGTCTATTTTCTAACAGTTGCTGAGTGTAAAGTAACATCTTTTACTGGAGTTAGTGGTATTATGATACGTGAAACTGCAGAAACATTTGGTATAATTACTCAAGACGATAAGTTGCAAGGTAATCTTCTAATGTCTGACACTTCAAATCTTTACATACTCTGATGGATGCTTTTGCGTCTACTGTATGGCATGATATGGATTTTACTCTATCCACTTGTCTATACATTTTCAATGGTAGTCAGTCTTTTTTTGGCATGGTAATTTAGTTTCTGTCCGGTTTTAACTGCTCAGCTTCTATTTGCCATGGGTTTTTAGTTTTCTGCTTGGTTTCAGCTCTCTGTATATGTTTATCCAGTGATTTTATCGCTGTTTGGTATTCTTTTTTACACCTTCCCTGTTATTCTGGATCTATTTGTTTATTTGCACAAGCCAGCAGATCGGTTGATCTAGATTGGGTGTAATCTTCAGACGGAACTGCTTATGTTAAATGGTGGTCATCCTTTCTTTTCTCTTTGAAAAGCAATGGTGGTCATAACTGACAGTGAAGAAGAACTTTAAATCGTCCCTAATTTATAAATATTTATATGGAAGTTTAAATAATTTGACTTTGATATCTGAAAACAATGATGGTCTATTTTTCAGTCAAGATATTGAGGGAATTTGTCAGGTTTGGTTAAAGTTTGCTTATCACAACTATGGTTGGATGACATGCATGTTCTCTGACAAAACATCACCCAAAGAAACTTGTTTTTGAAAAGCAGATATCATGTCTCGAATTTATGGAATGATGTGGTTTGATCCCTGAGTTTTTTCTTTCCTTGTCCTTTGAACATTGTGTAACACTTTCTTTTTTATTTGCAGTTGTTCCCAAAAAGTTTTCTGTTTTTATATTCGAAGTTGGGAATTGGAAGATTACATTGCACGGGGACAAACTCACTTCAAGAAAGTTTGGTCTGTGATCCCTGTATGATTCATTTCATCTCAGGTATCTGTTCCATCAATGTAGGAAATTGTAATTGCGTATGATGGATATAATCTTTGTGTCTGCATAACTAGGTGTCTAGGTTGATCCCTGTATGATTCATTTCATCTCAGGTATCTTTTCCATCAATGTAGGGAATTGTAATCTGCCTATGATGGGTATAATCTTTGTGTCTGCATAACCAGGTGTCTAGGTTAGAGTAGGAGTTCTGTTGCCCCACTTATGTTGCGATATTTGTGTTCCTTTTTCTTCAATGATCACGGGGGTAGCTCTTTCTTTTTTTTTTTTTTTGCTCCAGAGATTTCAGAAATGAGCAGTGAATTCTTTGTCATTTAATACTGCTGCCTATCTCCTCCCCTATTTCAGGATTCAGCCAAGCAGCGGAGAAAAGGGTTGCCTGCGGTACTGGGAGCAGGGAGTAGGGACTTTGTGATTTAACCTGAATTATTTTGGCCAAGAAAGAAACGCTGCCATTGTGCATTTCTACTTGTCTCTGCAAGGTGAAATGATGGTTGTGGATTGCGTGGCTTATCCATTAGTTAAGAGCGGTATGGAGATTTGCTTTCAAGGATCTGCGAGACTTGGGAGTGGGTGCGGTTTTGACTCGTGGCTTAAAAAACAAAAGCTACTTGCTATGGACATAGATCGGACAGATGTATGAGTGTTTTGTGCGGCGTGTAGACAGTATCAGGTAAAAGTAGCATATATGTATGCGTTGGATTAGATTGAGCTATATATATCAATATCACCATTGAGTGCAATGGATGGAAGATTGTGTTACCATCTTGCGTGTTCTGTATTTTCATCCTTACCAAAATTTTGCTCCGCTGGGAGAAATCCGGGTCCATTTACCCTTCCAGTTATTGGCCCCTTTTATACCTTCTTAGGGAGTAGGGACCCAACCTATAAATCACAAAAAACGTCTCTCGGCTGAGTATGATCCTGGCATGTTCCTCAAATTTGGAGCTGTTCTCGTGATGTCCTAACTTCCCGTTGTTTGTTTATTTATTTATTTTTTGTCTAAGCTAACTATGGAGGAACGACTACCCCACGAATGACATAATTTTCACAGACTGACCATGCCGCGGTAACCTTACCTGCGAGTTCCCAGTATATGCATACGCCCTTACGGTCGCCTTTGGGGAACCCTTCACTGCGTAAATGTTGTAGGAATGTTTTCTTTGAAAAGCATCCGAAAATAGTCTTCCATAGGCGAGGGAGAAGTTCGTTGCCTGTTACGACTTCATAAGGCTTCGAGCAAAGGGTACACCGAAGGTGGGCTTAAATTTTTTGTTTGGTCTATATTCAACAATCTCAATTGGTGTTGGAAAGCGTTGTCTTGAAGTGAAAGGAACAGAGGTGGAGGTCGGAAGACAATCATTTGAAGTGTACAAGATGAACAACTTGCAACGATTATGTCTTAAGATGAACATTTGTGAGTATGTCTCAATCTTAAGGCTTTATCCGCTATGTGAGGACTAGAATAGTATAAAAAGGGAGCATAGGTGGGGGAGATGAAAATAGCTCCAAACCGTGATGGATGGTATTCTATTCTAGATATTAAGCTTCCTCGTCTTGATGAGACATTGAAAGGCAGCGAAGAGATTATATCGGTGGCGGAAATTCTCTTCGGTATGCAAGAATCCGAACCTAATTCTTACAATGACCAAGTTATCAAAGGCACTACCATTGCAAGAAGCCTAGTAACATCGGGGAATCAATATATTAAGCTAAGCTAAGCCTAAATTACAAGGAGAGTCTGGGTCTCGAACACAAGTCCTTCAGCCCTGCATGCAATTGGCAGTACCACCTGAACATAAGGTTGTGTGCCAGAAAGACACACTGCTCTATTGACTGAAAAATGAATATGCACCATAGACCGCAGCTGCCTTGCCTTCTTAGTTCTTATTTAGACTTCACTGGAATCTTCAGAAGTTTGCAATAAATCTACATTTTCCATTGAAACAAATGAAGTTTGTCCTGCCCGTGTTTGTTTCCAAAATTTGAGAAAATAAAAACAGTGGATGCCTGCCCGTAAGTATTTGATTAATTAAGCAATATAGCAGATTAAATACGTTTGGACTTTCTATTGAAAACTTTTGTGATTAGATTTTGCCAATTCGCACAAGGATATCATTCTAATACGGGTATATCTTCAGAAGATGATGATGGTGGCTGGAGACGAAGCATTTAAGTGTCTTCAGAATGGGAAATTCCGGTGCTCTGCAACCATCTGGTAAGAATACAAAATTGAAAGACGAGATTGATAGCCAAATTGGAAAGAGTTTTGTTGAAGTTGAACAATATGGAAAAACGCTCTGAAAAAAAAGCTCTCAACATGTCAAACCAAATAGGACCAAACAGTAACACCCAGCTACCGGTTGGGCCCGGTGGCACTATCTTGCGGAAATAATATCACCTCACAAAGAAATAAACAAGTGGAGGACAAAAAGAGAAAAATCACACACAATATTTAACGTGGTTCACCCAAGTTCCGGGCTACGTCCACAATCCCGATCCCACCGGAAAAACTTCCACTATAAAATAGTAGGCTTACAAGAGAGACCTCCCTAAATTTTAGGGGTATAATCAACCTAGAGTTCTACCCAAAATAGTGTCTCACAAGTTGTTTCCCAAGTGTTTGTCAAAAATACCCCTAAGGTATTTTTCCTCACTATTTTGTCACTCCCTAATTTAAGAGGGGATTTGAGAAAATATTAAGGAATATTTTCTCCTAAATTTCTTCCCTCCTTCCAACACTCTCTCTATCACTCTCACTCTCTTCTCTTATTCACTCTTGTTGTGAATCAATGGGATGATTTGAAGAGCAAATGAGGAGCCTATTTATAGGCACTCCGCAGGGACCAAATTGTAAGATTTTATAACTATAGGGACCAACTTGCAAAGCTCCACTAACTACTCCACTAATAGCAATTAGTGCTCCATTAATGCTAGTGGTGGGCCCCACAATGAGGAGGAACCCACTCACCAACAATTCTCCCCCTTCCGACTACATGTTGGGGGGATCCACCAGTCCGGCAGCTTCATGGCGGTATTCAAACTTCCCTCTTGGAAGTGTCTTTGTCAGCATGTCAGATCCATTCTCTTCTGTATGGATCTTCTCGAGTTGTAATTGCTTCTTCTCTAGCACATCTCTGATCCAGTTGTATCTCACTTCTATGTGTTTCGATCTGGAATGAAATGAGGCATTCTTCGCAAGATGGATAGCACTTTGACTATCACAGAATAGCTGATAACTGTCTTGCGAAAAACCAAGTTCAGTTAAGAACTTCTTCATCCACAACAACTCCTTACATGCTTCCGTTGCTGCAATAAACTCAACTTCTGTAGTTGACAGAGCAACACACTTCTGTAGCCATGATTGCCATGACACTGCTCCCCCTGAAAAAATTAATCAGGTATCCTGATGTAGAATTTCTGGAACTAACATCACCAGCCATATCTACATCAGTGTATCCAACCAACACTCCAAACAGAAGAGGTTTTGTGTCCGTGTAAAACCTCCAAGGAGCATCTATGGACTTTTAGGTGAACTGTCGTAAGGTTACGAGAAATGGTCCTAATCTTTCCATAGCCGAGTGGTGAGGCTGACGCACTCGTTACAGACCAGCCCATGTATGGTACCGTATGTAGTTCGAAGGGTGTGCTGAGGCATATGGAATCCGCACCATCTCTTTCTTCTCCTCATCCGTAGATGGACTCTGCTCAGGGCTAAGTCTAAAGTAGTTAGCAAGAGGACAGCTGACTGCTTTAGCCTTATCCATGTTGAACCTCTGAAGCACCTTCTCTATGTACTTCTCCTGAGATAGCCATATCTTCTTGACTTGTCGATCTCGAACAATTCTCATCCCGAGAATTTGTTTTGCTGGCCCCAAGTCTTTCATGGCGAAAAACTTGCTTAGCTGTGCTTTTAAGCTGTTGATTCTGGAAACATTCCGGCCAACAATCAGCATATCATCCACATAGAGCAATAGGATGATGAAGTCATCGTCAAAAAATTTCTGGACGAACACACAGTGGTCTGAAGTAGTCTTCTTGTATCCCTGTTGCCCCATCACAGACTCAAACTTCTTATACCACTGTCTTGGGGCTTGTTTTAAGCCGTAGAGGCTCTTCTTCAATCTGCAAATATAGTCCTCTTTTCCTTTCCGCTGGAAACCCTCTGGCTGCTCCATGTATATTTCTTCTTCCAAATCACCATGTAGGAAGGCTGTTTTGACATCCATCTGCTCAACCTCCAGGTTAAGACTCGCAGCTAATCCCAACATTGTGCGGATTGAGGTCATTTTCACCACTGGTGAGAAGATTTCATCAAAGTCAATCCCTTTCCTTTGACTGAAACCTTTGACAACTAATCTTGCTTTGAATCTTGGAAGTGGACTGTGCTCTTCATGCTTGATCCTGAACACCCACTTGTTTTTCAAAGCTCTCTTGCCTTTAGGCAGCTTCACCAGCTCAAATGTCTTGTTCTCATGCAAGGATTTCATCTCTTCTCGCATGGCTTGAATCCACTTCTCCTTATGCTCATCACTAACAGCTTCATCATAGCTTTCTGGCTCTCCCCCATCAGTGAGTAATGAATACTCGTTTGGAGAGTACCTAGTAGAGGGTTGCACGGCTCTTCCAGACCTTGTGCGATAAGGAGAATTACTTGATGGCAGAGGAGGGTCATCATTAGCTGAATCATCATTAGCTGCATCATCATTGCCATCATCTTCAATAGCATCTGCTGGCTCATCTTCAGCAGGATCATCTGGAATTTCAGGATGAATATCCTGAACATCATCTCCAACTTGTCTCGGCGTCTCTATTGGAGGTAACTGAAACTCCTCTAGATCATTACTAGGCTTCTCTGCTTTGTCAATGTCTTCTATGGTCTGATCCTCCATAAAGACAACATCTCGACTCCTGATAAGCTTCTTCTCTACTGGATCATAAAGCCTATAGCCAAACATGTCTTGGCCATAACCGATGAATACACACTGCCTTATCTTGGCATCTAGTTTGCTTCTTTCATCCTTAGGGATGTGAACATGAACTTTACACCCAAACACTCGTAGGTGATCATAGGAAATGTCCCTTCCTGACCACACCTTCTCTGGAGGCTCATACTGAAGAGGGACATAAGGTGAATGGTTCAGCACATAAGCCGCTGTGAGTAGTGCTTCACCCCAAAAGACCTGTGGTAACTTTGAGTGAGAGAGTAAGCATCTTGTTCTCTCAATCAAAGTTCTGTTCATCCTCTCAGCTAGGCCATTCAACTGTAGAGTTTTGGGTGGAGTAAACTGATGCCGAATACCATGCTCTTTGCAGTAAGCATCAAATGGACCTATGTATTCACCACCATTATCTGTCCGGATGCACTTCAGCTTCTTTCCTGTCTCTCTTTCTACCACAATTAGAAACTGCTTGAAGACTGACAACACTTGATCTTTAGACTTCAATGTGTAAGCCCAGGTTTTCCGTGAGTGATCATCAATGAAGGTCACAAAATACTAGGCACCACCAAGAGACTTGTTGAAAGGCCCGCAGAGATCTGAGTGTACCAGTTCTAGCACATCTTTCTTTCCAGAAGGAGGAAAGCTCTTGAAAGAAACTCTATTTTGCTTACCAGCTAGACAGTGACTGCACTTCTTTAGCTGGATTTGATTCAATCCTGACAGAATATTCTTCTTGACCAGCTTCACCATTGACTTCTCACCCATGTGTCCAAGGCGTTTATGCCATAACTGGACCTTGTCTTCATTTTCTACAACATTTACATCATGCTGAGGAACCTTTGCCTGGGTCACGTACAACTTTGACACCTTTGTACCTCGTGCCACCACTAACGAGCCTTTGGTGAGCTTCCATTGACCATTGTAGAAGGTATTACAAAAACCTTCCTCGTCGAGCTTATCAACAGAGATCAGATTCAGGCACTTACAAAAACCTTCCTCGTCGTGCTTATCAACAAAAATAGCTTCATCCCATTCATGGTCTCTAAGCAAACATCTCCTTTGCCGACGACCATCGAGGATTTATCATTTCCCATTCTCACAGACCCAAAGTTACCGGGTGTGTAAGATGAGAAGAGTTCTCTTCGTGGTGTAGCATGAACAGTAGCACCACTGTCAACTACCCAGCTTGACTCTTGGATAGTAAGGTTGATGATATCATCATCACAGACAACATTGAACTCTCCGAGAGAATTCGCTTCATCATCACTGCTCTCTTCTTTCTTCACTTCTTTGCCTTTGTTCTTCTTCTGGTCCTTTTTGAACTGTCGGTAGAATCTCTTGATGTGGCCCTTCTTCTTGTAGTAATGGCACTCAACATTGGCAAATTTGTTGGACTTTCCTCTGCTCTTGTCTCGGTTGCTTTGACCCTTGTTTTGACTTCTCCCCCTCGTCACTGTAGCCAAGACCTCTGACTGTGAAGAAGACGAGCCTTGTGTTCTTCGTCTCATCTCTTCATTCAGAATGCCACTTTTGATGGTTGCCATATTCACGATACCGTTAGGTGCAGAGTTTGTGATTGAAACCTTCAAGGCTTCCCATGAATCTGGGAGTGTCGCCAAGACCATAAGAGCAAGCACCTCATCGTCGAATTTTATGCCCATGCTAGACAGTTGGTCCACGATCCCTTGCATCTCATTAGGTGATCTGCAACCATTTTTCCTTCTTGGTATTTTACTTGCATCAACTTCGTCAAGTAAAATAGCTTGTTGTTCCCTGTCTTTGAGGCATATAATTCTTCGAGCTTTTTCCACAGTGTTCTAGCATGCTCAATGTCATAAACGTGGTTGTAAACATTATTCTCAACAAATTGCCGTATATAACCGCAGACTTGGATGTGTTCAAACTCCCACTCCTCGTCTGACTTTTCTTCAGGTTTTAAGTACTGAACACCGGTAAATGCATCTTCGTCACGAATAGGAGATCCTTCATCTTGTTTCTCCATAAGTGGTAATTTGTGCCATCAAGGGTGATCATCTTGTTTATCCTCTCCTCCATCTGGATCAAAGACTGACTAGCTCCTCGATCTGGGAAACTCCTTGCGGTGAATAGGTGAATTGAACTGATTCGATAATTCCCAGGAAAGATGGCCTAGCCGATCTCCTAAGACAGAATTATCATTCCAAGATAAATCCCCAGGAAAGACTGGAGGAACAAAGGTTCACTTAAAACCCAACCTCCTAGACAGGACTCACTTGCACAGTGTATTAATTCACAACCTTGAACTTGACAAAGCACGAACCTTCTGCTCCGCTACCAGTTGTTGGGCCCGGTGGCACTATCTTGCGGAAATAATATCACCTCACAAAGAAATAAACAAGTGGAGGACAAAAAGAGAAAAATCACACACAATATTTAGCGTGGTTCACCCAAGTTCCGGGCTACGTCCACAATCCCGATCCCACCGGAAAAACTTCCACTATAAAATAGTAGGCTTACAAGAGAGACTTTCCTAAATTTTAGGGGTATAATCAACCTAGAGTTCTACCCAAAATAGTGTCTCACAAGTTGTTTCCCAAGTATTTGTCAAAAATACCCCTAAGGTATTTTTCCTCACTATTTTGTCACTCCCTAATTTAAGAGGGGATTTGAGAAAATATTAAGGAATATTTTCTCCTAAATTTCTTCCCTCCTTCCAACACTCTCTCTATCACTCTCACTCTCTTCTCTTATTCACTCTTGTTGTGAATGAATGAGATGATTTGAAGAGCAAATGAGGAGCCTATTTATAGGCACTCCGCAAGGACCAAATTGTAAGATTTTACAACTATAGGGACCAACTTGCAAAGCTCCACTAACTACTCCACTAATAGCAATTAGTGCTCTATTAATGCTAGTGGTGGGCCCCACAATGAGGAGGAACCCACTCACCAACACTACCAGACGATGTAGATGGTGATAGCCTTCCTTTGGATGAAGATAGAAGCACAAAAAAGGTAAGGCTCAAAGACAAAGAGCCCAAGAACAATAGTTTTGTGATGTGGCTGGCAATAGAAGAGCCGAGGTTAAGCTACAAGGGCATAATTGCTTCTGGACTACCAACTGGAGAAGATGGTGATCCATGGGCGCGCATAATGAAGAAACAGAGGCGACATCACCATTCAAGAGGATGGGAATAGTGAAAATGTGATTCTGTCCAATTCCTTCAAACAAAGACTGAATAAGCCATGGGAGAAGGCTATAGTTGTGAAACTTTTGGTGAGAGAGATTGGTTTTAGGGCTTTACAATCTAAAATCAAATCTGTGCGGAATCTAACGAGGCCTTTCGCATCATCAATTTGGAGAACAATTACTATAGTGTTCGTTTCTAGAAATCAATTAACTATGTGCATAACTTAACATGAGGTCCATGGGCTATCTATAATCATGCATTACGTGTGAAACCCTGGAACCAAAGTTTCTGGCCATTTTCCAAAACTTCCAGTTCACAAGTATCATACCCGTATCTTATGGACCTTGGGTTATCGATCCACGATTCGGATAGAAATCAAAATAGAGAAAAAAAAAACTCGAGATAAGTTTACAAAAGTCGAAGTTGCAGTGGATTTATCAAAGCCTCTGAAAGGGATGGTTTGGGTTGATGGCGAACATTTTAAGGTTGTGTATGAAGGGATTCCGCAGAACTATTTTTCTTGTGGAAGATATGGTCACTCTTCAATTATTTTCCAGTTCTTTAAACCTACTGAAGATGGTGAATCTAGTGGCAACCCGCCCAGCCAATCCCATGTTTTCCTGTTGCATCCTCAGCCTACTAGGAAAGTAGTGACACTAGGATCAGACCCAACCAAGCAACCAAAAGTTGGAGAGTGGATGGTAGTTCTAAAGAGAACCCGCAGGCCTCCTTGGTAACCGCCCACCGTCCCACAGCCGGCAAGGGAAGTTTCAGGCTAAGGTCTTATAGGGAACAAATTCCAATCCTTAGAATCCGAGCTCGTGTCAATAATTCTACGGAATTGGCACCAACTATGTTGCCTTTTCCTACCTCCCCCATCACCTACCCTTACTCCACCACAAAACCAACCAATAGCCCAACCCAAAACCCAAACTAGTATCTCTAAAGCCTCCCCAACCTCAAGTCAAAGCCCCCTCAATAAACTGGAAAGCCCAACATACCAAACTAGCTAGCCCCTACTCCAAACCTTACCCGAAACATAATCCTTTTAGAGGATATATCAAATAGCTCCACTTCTAGTCCTATCCAGCCCACTCCCTAGTATCTCAACTAGTAATCTACTTAGTCCAGCTTTAACACAACTAAAGATCCTACTACTTGCAATCTGTTTGCTACACCTAATCCTAGACCCATCCATTCTGCTATTGCCTTGCCTAAAGAATATCATATAATAATTTACCCTAGAAACCACAAAGGTATCACTTTTTCTAAACCCCCCTCCCCCCCTCCCCCCAAAACTATCCCAACTCCCAATCAAGATATAGTTCATAAGTTACTTATGTAAAACACTATTCTTATTCATCATCCCCTTCCAAAGAAACCACCAGACCCAACTGTTCTAGCTTGTGAAGAGGCTATGACTCAGCAAGGATGTCAAGTCCCTGCAGTAAATAAAGCTATAATGGAAACTATTGATGTATCAGGCTCTTAGGAGGAGGACCGACAAGTCTCATATAATCTTATTGAGGTAGTAAGCTTCTTCCTCAAATTGATGATGTCTGTCAGGTTCGACACCTCTACTATTCCTTGTTTAATGATTCCTACCATGATGTGGAACTGCCACGATACTGGCAAAATTTTTTTTCGAGAATTAGCAAGGAGCTATGTAGAGATAATAAACTGGAGATCCTAGTTATCATAGAACCCCGTATCAGTGGTAGAAGGACTGAACAAGTTATAAGAAAGTTGAGATTTCCTAACTCTCATTGCAGCAAGGCAAGGAGAATCGCAGGCAGGATTTGGTTGTTATGGGATGATATGAGAGTGCAAATTTCTGTAATTTTCAATCATCCCCAATTTTTTCATGTTCGCATTTCGAGTCCCCAGTCATCTTTCCTATTTATAAACTCTATGGGAGCTCCTAGGAAGTTTGGAAGAAGTTCTTATGTTAAAAATTTAGAGGCTCTAACAGAATGCATTTCTAAACCATGGTTGATCGGAGGGGATTTTAATGCAGTTCTTGTTAGGTTTCCTGAAATACCCGTGTCCCAATTTAACAATAAAATACCAAACTCAAGGAAATTACCAAAATGCCCTTGAAACCCGGGACACGAAAATCAATATCAAAACATTATCCAAAATCCTCAATAAAAAGAGATGTCATAACAACATAGTCAACCGGCTTAGCAAGCCTCAAATCAAACCCGGCATCCTGCCGAAACATCATCAATAGTAAAT